>JANHAO010008207.1:0-19456 GCA_026873985.1 Saraca asoca | reverse complement strand
ATCGACCCATACTCGCCGGTTCTTTGTTACAACTACACCATACGCTTGCGGTAATTTTAAAACGTGCAATAAGTTTGCAGCACATCAGTAGTTTATAGAATGAGTTGAGAGTTGGGAGAGCTAATGTTATGGATATTTTTGGAATCACACAAATGAGTTGGTTAAAGCCCAATACACAAGTCCAACTGATGAAGACCCAGCTCATCTAAGATTAAGGTCACTAAATTAAGGCATCAGGTCACTAGACATAAACTCCGATCACTGGTTAACACGGGTTAAAGCACTAACCTCAGGTTTTTAAGAACAAGGCTTAGCTCGCAGAATGAAGCACACATCCTTAACCATCAATCTAGGGAAATCTATTCAGCTTCCTATTTTTATGTGAACCCATTATTATCTATTATGTAATCCTAATCAAGTCATGATACTTATCTGTTATAAATTTAAATTCAAACTATAACCCTCTAACCATTATAAAAGGGGATGAAATCATTGTACATGACACAATGAATCATCAGATACAAAACACATAGCAAAGTGTAATAAAAGCCATGGACATAGCGGTCAAACTGACTTTAGTTTGTCTGAATTAAAAACTTCTGGTGTCTCCCTACTCTTTGTCTTTCTCTCTCTTTCTCTTTTCACATTCAATCTCTAGTTTAGGGTTCTAAACTTGGATTGACTAGATTCAAATGTCAATAGTTTTTAAGCTTTAAAAGGCCTTATATGGTTTGAAGTAAGCTCCTAGAGCTTGGTATGATAGACTTAATAAGTTTTTAATTCAAAAAGGCTTTTAGAGAGGAAATATTGATACAACACTTTTTATATTAGAAAAGAGTAAAGATATACTGCTTATACAAATCTAGGTAAATGACATTGTCTTTGGCTCTTCAAATGAATAATTATGCAAAAAAATTTCTAAGTTAATGCAAAATGAATTTTAGATGTCCATGATGAGGGAGTTGACCTTTTTCCTTGGTCTATAGATTAAACAATTAGCCAAAGGTATATTCTTATGCCAAACTAAATATACTCTTAAACTGTTAAAGAAATTTCAATTTGATAGCTGTAAACCTATAGGCACATCTATGAGTCCATTTTTAAAATTAGATCATGATTTGGATGGCAAAAGTGTAGTTCCTACTCTATTTAGAGGCATAATCGGTAGTCTATTGTATTTAACAACAAGCAGACTTGATATTATGCTAAGTGTTTGCATTTGTGCAAGATATCAAACTAACCCAAAGGAGTCACACTTTTCTGCAATTAAAAGGATTTTCAAATATCTTATAGGAACCACACATTTAGGACTTTTGTACCCCAGGTTTGATACTTATAGTCTTTTAGGATATTGTGATGCAGACTATGCAGGGAGTAAAATAAATAGAAAGAGCACTGGTGGGGCATGTTAATTAGCTGGCCACTCATTAGTCTCTTGGTCATGTAAAAAGCAAAATTATGTTGCATTATCCACTGATGAGGTTGCATTATCCCCACTAGCACAATTTGAATCTCATCTAAAACTATTTGTTACGATAAAAAAGGGAGAGATTGTTAGCCTAGGTTACCCTAGCTACACATTTTCCTTGGTTTTAACGCTGAAAAAAATTTTAGTTTATATTACTATCTGACAATATATTTTAATGTTTTAATCTATTTTGTAAGTTCAAAGTATATGAAATTCAAGAGATCTCAAATTAGATTTAGCAAATATTTTTATTTTTATAGGATCTTTTGTAAGTGAATTCAAATTAGATTTGATTCAAGCAAATATTTTTGTATATCTAATGAGGTAGATATAAACTACTTGAAGAAAGCAAAAATCAAATGTTTTTTTCAAACAAAGTTTTTAAATGATTTTTTTAAAGTACAAATTTTATAAAACCATTTTTATATCTTGTGAATAGATTCAATAATTGATTTATTGAAGAACTTGTGAAAATATATATTTGAATTGATTCACCAATCAATTCATGAAGAAAAATTTTGAAAAATTTCTTTTACCGAAGGTTAGGATTTTATTCTAAATTGATTCAGTAATTGATTCAAGACCCGGTTTCAAAATCCTATGATTCAATTTCCAACTCGATTTATTAGTTGTAACCACTCAGAATCAATTCACAAACTGAAAGTTAGTTTTTTTATTATAGTCGATTATAACAGTTATAAAACCCCCTAACTACCTTTTAATTTCAATAGTTTTTCATATCTTTCTCTCTTCTTCAAGTGCAAAAATTACAAAGCAATTAGAGCTAATTCAGATTTCTTTCTCCCTCATTACATCCTTCAATTAAAAGATTTTTAAATTAAATCTCAATTGAATTCACATTAGATGTTTGAGATTTTCATCTTAAACTTTGGTATTGTATTTCTTACCTTATCTTAATTTTTTTTTCTTAATTTTTTTGTTGAGATTTCTAGGTTGATAAGAATCTTGTTTAGGTTAGTAAGAGCCTATGAAAATTCTTGTGATTGTTATAGGTTAGCAAGAAACTTATTGTAATTCTTGTGTTTTAAACTAGCAGATTAGGGGCCCATTTTAACCCTGATGTTTTGATAATAAAAGTAATAATCTGGTTGAAGATTGTCCAGTGGAGTAGACTTAAATTGCAGTTTCAATTCAAGTTAAACCACTTTAAAAATCTAGTCTCTTGAATCTCTTTTTTCACTCTAACATTTCTAAAATCTGCATAATCCTCATTCTGCACATTTACTAATTAATTTTTTACTATGCTTCTTGATACAAAGCAATAAAACACATTCTTGTTTAATTCAAAGAAGAATTCATATTAATAATCAATGGTATATATAAATTCAACTAAAGGAATAAGGGTAAGATCCAATTATATCATATTTTTATCTGGGACTTTCATACCATAATATCATCAATAAACATGACCATGAACTTATCCAAAAATGGTTTAAAGATATGATTCATCGGGTTCATAAAAGTATCTAAGGTGTCTGTCAAACCAAACGACATTACAAGGAACTTGCAGTGCCCATAACACTTATGAAAAGCAGCCTTAGGCACATCTTCCTTACAAATCTTCAACTAGTGATACCTTGACCTCAAATCTATTCTTGAAAAATATTTCACCCTTTGCAATGGATCAAACAAATCATCAATACAAGGGAGGGGATATTTATTCCTAATGGTAACTTTATTCAACTAGTGATAATCAATACATAACCATAACGTTTCATCTTTCTTTTTAACAAAAAGTACGGGGTGCCTCTTATGGCAGAACACTCGAACAAATGAAGCCTTTATCAGTTAACTCTTGAAGTTGAGTTTTCAATTCTTTTAATTCCAAGGGTGTCATGTGATAAGGAGAAATAGAGATAGGTTTAGTGCCAGATACAAGGTCAATAGTGAACTCAATTTCTTGAGCCAATAGCAATCTGGGTAATTCATCAGGAAACACATCAAGAAATTCACATATCACCAAAACCTCATTCGCATTTGTAATAGATTGCTCCAAGTCTTTCACTATAACTAAATAAGTTGTACACCCCCTTTTCAATAATTTCCAAGCTCACACACTTAAAATAAATCCGACTATCCCAGCTACCCATTCTCCTTGAAAAACTATAGGAGAAGCTTCGTTCACGTGGAATGTAACTATCTTACCCAAATAATTCATGCACACACAGTGCTAAGAAAGCTAATCTATAATTAAGATGACATTATAATCCACTATATCTAATATGACTAGACTTAGGGATACTTGCTTATCTCCTATTGTCATAGCATAGTCTCTAAACAAATAGTTAGCTAAAAGAGTCTTGCCAACTGGGGTCATTACTATTAACAGTGATTCGATCGGTTCACTAGTTTCATTTAGTGAAGTGACAAAGTTCTTCACAATGAAAGAATGAGTAGTTCCATGGTCAAACAATACCCAAGCTGGCAAATCATATATTTTCAAAGTACTTGAGACTACGGAATTTAATCCTTGGGCTTCCTACTTGGTGAGATTATAAACTCTCACCATGGCTTCATTGGGGTTTCTCCCTCAATTATTTTTCTTTGCATTCCCATTAGACGTAATCGGTGCTCTTACTAAGGCTACGAATTATGTTACCTATTGATTTTGAGGTCGAGCTTGGTAATTTGTTTCAAGGCACTCACATTAATAAGATATTCCCTCACTCTATGACCTAGTTGATTGCACCAAAAACACCTAGTCAAGTCTCTCGTACAAGATCTATAACAATTTGTGTTGCAAAATTTGTATCATAGTGCATTAGCATTAAAATTCCCCTGACTCTAAGATGTATTCCTTCCACGAAATGGAATAGAAATGGTAGAAACCGATTGACCTCCCATATTCCTTCTTACAGGTGGATCTTGTGACTAGAGTGGTCCAAAAAAATTTCTTTTCCATGTACCAGAGGGTGTTCCATGGGCTAGAGTTAATTTCCCACCCAGTGCAATTTAGTTCCCTTAGTTCAAACTTTTTTCTTACTACTAGAAGATATTTCTCTTTTATGGTGCTCTTTGGACCTCAATTCCACCCATAAGGCCTGGTTTATGGCTTGCTAATATGTTATATCTAGATCCACTTTAACATGGTCAAAATAATAATCATAGAACCCTTGTACAAACCTTTTCGACTTTATAGTCTCATTAGATATCAAGTAAGGAGCATACCGTGAAAGTCAAGTAAATTGAGCATCATACTCACCCACAAACAAGTTCTCTTTTCTTAAACTTTCAAACTTCTAGATATTTGCTTACCAGACACTGGGAGGAAGAAATCTATTGATAAGGTTTCTTGGAACATTTCCTAAGTTAATGGCTTTGCATCAGCAGCTTGCCCCTTAATAGCTCCAGCATACCAGTAATGTGCAAAGTCATCTAGCTAATACCTTACTAACTCTATTAGCAAGGATTCAAGACATTATAACATCATTCTATATCTTTCAATTTGATCAAGAAACTAATATAGGTCCACAGAAGAATCAGTTCCCGTATATCGGGGTGGCTTTAATTTTGGAAATTCATGAACAATCCTTAACCTATTCTCTTGCACATTCTTAACAGGAGGAGTTTAAACTTTTTCATTTTGCTTGTTCCTATTAGACTCCCTATTCTAATCTCAATTTTGGTTTTAAGCCAATACATGTACCAAGTGATTCATTGCCTACTAAATTAAATTTTTTGCCCACTAAAGACTTTAGCATTATCGCCGACTTCACGATATGGATTGTTTCATCCAATGACAAACCTTCATTATTAGACTCAGATTCTTGGCATTCTTACCTTCTAGTTCTCACCATAATCTACATTACAAAATTAATCAAATTCTCAAGACATACAAGGTTCCAATTTGACTCTACAAACACAAACACATATTTTTCCTAGTCAATGGGAATGGTATCAGCAATATGTGCTCCCAAGTGCACACGTGCCACTGATACTATTCTTATTAACACCTAGTGAAACCACCACTACCATATGACTACTCATAGGTTTAGCCTAAATCTGTGCTCTAATATCAAACATGTCATGACCCAATTTTTTCTAGCCATGATCGGTATGAATATTAACCCTTTATTAATAATCACCAGCCTTTTATCACACATTTCTATTCATACTCATCACAATATTCCTAATCACATTCATTTGAATTCCATTGGTTGATAGAAAAGTTACAAACTTTAGAAGAAAAAAAAGGAAGACACATGGAATATGTACATATTTTATAATTTACACAGCCATTGCTCAATAGGTACATGCCAGTTTGATATATTATTTTATAAGTTTGCATCCAATTTCAGAACAAAAAAAAACTATCCACCATCTACCTCACCTAAGAGTCATTTCCATGTCATCTTATGTCCTTTTCAAGGTAAAGTAATCAAAAAGATAGATTAACCTATGTCTTATAATAAATCTAAAAGCATAGGTTAATATAAATAAACCCTATGACCCTTTTATTTACTAGTTTTGAAAAAGAAGTTAGCAAAATACATAGTTTGATAGTAGACCTTTAGGGTCAAACCATCCTAAGGCCATCATAAGAAAGATATTTAGTGGTTCCATAGGTATGATCCCCATCTCGTGTAGTACTTCACTACCTAATAAATTCAAAATAACAATATAGTGGATTTTAATTTCATAGACTATTAGTGGACTCAAAATAGTGGTAGAGAAGGTGCTGATAGGATTTCCATTGGATCATTGTTGGTGCTTACTTCTCTAAGGGAGGATTAACTACAATGCCTTGAGATTCCAAGAAATAATCCATAGAAGAGTGAGTATAAGGCTCAGTGAGATAATTCATACCAAGCTTATGAATTTATCTAACAAATAACATATATATACATCATCATAATCAGGTAATCATTTCTTATACCAAATTTCATATGCAGATCATTAAGTTTTAGAGACTCACCTCTGAATGGTATTACATCACATTCAATATTCTATAAAATAATAATGTAGGTAAAAGCAAATACATAACAGCAATCATAAATCTCCTTATTACTTCGGTCTAGCCTTATCCTGCAAAATCCTAGCCTTATCACTCGAAGCCAGCCTTATCCCACTCATTATATTAGAATGCACAGATTCAGGATCCGGTTCATTTTTCATTATCTCATCTTATCAATCACATTTCAAGTATCATAAGAACTTTCAAGCATTCAATAGCATCATTATCATAATAGATATATCACAAATATACATTTCAATCATAATCTTAATCATATATCCCTTATCACATTACCGTATTTCATCCACATCTTTCATTATGACATATGTCATCCTATGTCTCATGAGGAAATTACCATATTTAAACAATATCACTACTGATAGTAACTATGTCACAACTTCACATTCAATCTCAATCTCAATCTCAATCACAGGGATTACATTCCTTGTTACATTATCATGTTATCATTTATGGACAATTTTTGAAGTTATTGATATTGGTTTATGAATTACTCATGTAGGATTCTTATTAGTTTTATTTAACTAACTAGAACACACACAAGACTAGACCAAAAGGTTGAGAAATATCTAGGAAGGAGAAGTGAATTCCTCTAGAAGGGTGAAAATTTCTAGAGGTGCAATCAAAATCACTAGCAAGATCAAGCTTGAAATTCAAGTAAGATCACGATCAAAATAGCAAGGATCAAATGAGATGGATTCGATTCAACACGAGGAAATCTAGTTCAAATTGTGAGTATGCTTGCCAAAATTTGAAAACATTTCAGAAGTCAAGTTATACATACGATCAAAATCATGATTAAGATAAAAAAACAAGGTAAGACAATTCAATTCAACTAGCAAGAATTTAGTTCAATCCGTCATTTGAATCACAAGATACAATACAACTCAATTCTTAGAAGCATAATCATGAGGACAATGTAAAAATGGTGATTTGACTCATAAATTCTAGAAAACAATAGAAAAAATAGAGGGAACAACTTCTAATCTTACACCAAAGCATAAAAGTTCAATTTAACATATCTTAAGAATGTAAACACACTTAAAACCAACCTTTTCACTAGAAATCTGCCATTATATCAACAAGGGCATTCAAACTCAAACTTTGTCATACAAACACAAATACCTATTTTTATTAACTTACTTCCATAATTAAAGGATTTTAAATAATAAACACAATATAATTTAGAAGAAAGGTATGAATTACTCAATTTGACAACTAGAAACAAGTAAATCAAACAAATCTCAAACAAATCTCCAACACTTTTCAAGAATAAGAAAGAAGAGCATATTACCTTAAATTTTTCCAAGGATTTCTCTCTCAACTAATCATATACTATTAGATTATGATTCCTTTGTATAGAAAGAAGCTCAATATAACATATTCAAGCTCAAAAATTATTAGAAAATCATGTAGGCACATTGGTTGAACAGTAATGTGAATAGTGACTATTGGGTTCAAAAATTCATAACTCAGGTTTGACCCTATGAATCAACATGATTTCAGTATTGAATTAAAGAGGAAGAAGAGGGGAATTGACAATAAAAATTTGGGAAATTATCATGGAGAGATGAAGAACTTACTTGAAGAGAGAGAGTATGTGTGTGTGTTGTAGAGAGAGTGTGAGTAGCTTGGAAAAGAAGATAAGGTGCATGGATTGCAATTGGAAAAAGGCTAAAAAAGAAATAGGAAGTCGACCCCTAAGGGGCAAAATGGGAAAAACAAAGTCAATCTCCATCTTTGACTTTTTCTCTCAAGTTTTACTTTTCTATTTTCTCAATTTTGAACTCAAAATTAACATATTCATCGATCGTTGGTAGTCATGAAATTTTACCACAAATTAGTTAAATTAATTACTTTTGTAACGATTATAATTTTACCCTTGCTGGATACCCATAGCCCTTGTTTAGATCTTTTCAAAGTTTTTTACAAATTAAATCCTAAAAACATGAATTTAATTTTCTAGGCATCCACAAAGGAAATTTGAATTATCTGAAAATTCCTAAAATTCTTATAATCTATTTCTACCATATCTAGACTCCTCATAGCTCAAAATTATAGTTTTCAAAAATTTTTTAAAAAAACTTCAAATTTTCTATTTCAAATTTTTCCAAAAATCTATTTTATTATTAAAATTAATTTTTAGAAAACTTTGAGTTATTACAATGCACCTCTTGCTATAGTAGTCATTTAACTGTATACATCATTATGTATCAACATTAGCACTTCTTTGGCATGTTCACCCTTTTTGGTAATATCTAAGTGGATTAATATCCAAGCATAATGTTCAATTTATATGGACTTCAATAAAATTAACTCCCACTATTTTTTTCAATTCTAATGTCCATTTGTCTTAAGATTGGATTATCAAGTTGGATGATAATTATAGTAGGTTAGGATCTTGGTTTAACTTTACTTGATCTTGATGGAGGGCAAGGTAACTAAATAAATTAGACTAAGTAAACAACTCAACTTGTCAATTATATCTCAATGTAGGTCCTAATTATTAAGTTAACAGCTCTTTCTTGTTTATTATCTATCATGTCAAACATTATTAACAAACCTTTGTTTAACATTTAAAGTGAAACCTAATCACGACCACATATTATATAGTCATGACAAGGGCCATCCAAACTATACATATTTCCTTAATTGAAACCATCAAATAAGAACATCACTAATGGTCTAATAATAATAACATGAAAGATATAGTGCAATCTTGACGGAGGCCAACAAGTTTTCATGAAATCGATCTCTAGTTATAATTATTTTAATGGGTGGCGGTTAGTCATGTTCTTAACATGCAACTTAAATTAGTGAGGGATTTTTTAATTAGTTCAAGGTTTAACTATTTAAAGGTCTCGTGTATAGCATGCATACATTTAAAATTAGTATGTGTTCACACATACATTAACTAGCATATGTCATACATACATCAATATTTACATCACAATATAAATCACATGCATGCATAACATATATGGGATGATTATGGACTAATTTAAAATTATTTCCCTTGAGCCATAAAAGGGTAAACCTCTTGTCTCTATAAGTCATGCACCATCACACTTTAGATGCCTTCTTCAATAGCTTTCAAAGAAAAATAAAATTCCATAATTCTTTCATATATAACCAATTACATCATATAAAAGAAACCTTGAGTTATATTCAAGGTGAGTGAGATGACAAGAGAATTTTACATTCAGAAGTTAAGAGAGAGGCATGACACGCAAGCCCTATTTAATAAAATACCCAATAATAGAACATACATTATATTCATAAAAATCTTTGGTTTATAATCATAATCATCCTTCCATGCATTCAAGTATATAATATATATATAAGACAAGATATCAAACAACATTAACTATTTTATTCAAATTATAATCATGCATGTCACGACCCTAAATCCTGATCATGGCCGACGTAAATATCAAAATTTTTCTTATTGATATCACTAGCCTTTAAACAAATTCTATCATTTCAATATATCCATAATTCACTTAGTTTGATATTATCCAAGTGACTCAAATTGATTTAATGAGAAAGAGAATGGAACTCATGGAATCACAAACTGCTAATACACACACACAAAGAATCTTAAGCATACATAATGTACAAAGCCATTACCCATTAAGGCACATGCCCTTAAATTTTTACAACTTTTCCAAAATGCAACCACATCTCTCTGGCTAGCTTCACAAAACATTCTCCTACAACATACTAAGTTCTTTAAGGGATGATACAAAATAAAGTTAGTTTAACCTATAGTTTATAAAGATCAAAAGTATAGGTTAGACTAACTCTATCCCTAAGGACTCAGTGGCTATATTATGTACATTTTCAAAAAAAAAGTGAACAAAAAGAACTTAGATGGTAAATCCTTTAAGGATCAAACCATCCCATAGCCATCATTAATAATATGTTTGGGGGTTGCCATGAAACGATCTCTATTTCATGTAGTACCTTATAGCCAGTCAGGTTTAAAATTATTATATAATGAATTTTGACCTTGTACATGCCTAGGAGACTATCAACCATGGTGGTGAATGTATCAGCTATAATTTCCATTGAATTGTTATCCATCTTACTTGTCTATTGTGGAATTGGCAACTACATCTTAGTATCGAAAAAAATAGTCCATAAAATAACGAGTGTGAGGCTCAATGAGATAAATACATGCCAAACGTATGAATTCATCATGTAACGAAAGATATATATATATATATATATAGATATATACATGTATCCATATCATAATCAAATGGCCTATTCTTATATCATTTCCATAAATAATTATAGAGTATTTAGAGACTTACCTCTAAGGTAAATCACATTATGTATTTCTCATCACTCTAGGCCAATTTTGAGCTCTCATAGCCATATATCAACATTCCAAATTTATCATGTATTTTAATTTCATGATAGTATATTTCAACATTTCATGTAATATCAATATAAGTCACATAGTATACAGCCATAAATCAAATAGAATCCTCCTTGTTACTCCAATCTAGCCTTATCCCTCACAAACCTAGCTTTATCCCTCATAGACCTAACTTTATCCTTCCAAGTCAGCCTTATCCCACTTGCCATATTAGAATACACAGATCCAGGATCTAGTTAATCATTTATCAACCATAACCCATCATTCACATATCAAGCCTTAAGAGCCATCAGATAATTAATTATCACACTTCCATAAAGGACATCACATCAATTCTATATAGATCTATCTCATCATTATTCACGACACTGTGTAACATTCCAAGTCTTATGTACGTAAACAAGCTTTACACCATATAATAACTTACAATGATTATAATTTAATCAAGAATCATAACATCACATGTTAATTAATATCTCATGTACATTATTAAACTTTATATCATAATACTACTCATAGCAAATCACATTTCCACAATCATAGTTATTCATCATTATCATCATATCTTCTTGTCTTAAGATGGCCTTAGTTTATGGACTTTTTAATTAGGTAGTGTTGACGTCAGATTTTAGTATTAAGCCAAACTCCGGCCAACGGGGGGATTCTTTCGGGATCTCTTACCTTCAACTGATTCAAACACAATAAATCATCAAAAACACCCAAAGATGGAGGGAAAAATAGTAAAAAGACACAAGATTTTTAACGTGGTTTAACCAAATCTGGATATCACCAAACCCTACATCCATGGTAGTGTATTATGGTGAAAGTATTTTTACAGATTTTCAGCATACATGTACTTTCTCTATTTTGGCAGAGTGTCTACTTGTCTCTTAGATCTCCCCTCTTACAGAAGGCTCCTTCCTCATATTTATAAAAAAGAAGAGGTTACAATGGTAATTTTATATATAGTAAATCTATTATATTAATATTTATTAAACAAGATAGAATGATCAAACAAAATCTTGTTATTCGACTACTGCAGATTGTCTTCTATGGTGGGCCCAGCATGTCTCCTGGGCAATGTGTGAATGGATCTTCGGTCTAGTGAGCTCCCAGGTCACTTGTTGTACTTCATTAGCCAGATCGTTCAATCTAGGAACATGCCTATCCTTGAGATGGGGGAGTCAAGGTCGAGCTTGCTCTGTCATGCATGAGCTTGAGCTGGAGAGGTCACTATACGATGTGAACTGAAGGCGTAGCGATATGAGCATTCTTCAAGCTGGTCCTTTACCACTCTCAGGTAGGTCACAAGTCTAACTGGGCAAACCAAATTTCACATATAACATAATCCCCCTAACTCTTAGCTGGTTTTGTGAGCTGGAAGTTGATACTTTTCAGTTTTCGTTTGATCAAAGTCTTCCTCCGAGACTATCATTTCATCTGCTCTAGGCTATACCCCTCATGGCACGTGTCAGTTGGTCGTTGGTAAGTCAATCTTAGCCTTCTTTCAAGATAATAAATGATAGCAATTGGAGGGATAAATTTGGATCCTTGGATAGAGCCATGCTTAGCTCTATAAGGGGGAGGGAACCCCTTCTATCCCTAGACTGAGCAAACCATGGAGTCTCCTAATAAACCACCATCATTTTCGGTGTTCTGGCTTTCCAATGGGGTATGTATGGTCTGCTACATAAAGAATTCAGAAGATTCAGCTTCTCTGATAATGTGGAAGGATCTCATATGGATCTCAGACTATGTCCTCTTGGCTCTGTTGTGAGCTAATCGTTCGGCCAGCTAAGCTCCTGACACTTCCTAATTTGCTTCCTTCATGAATCAGAATAGGAGCTGGAGGTCCAAAAAATAAGGAGCTATAGTGTTGCCATTGGGGATGCATGGGAAGGAAAAATTTGAGGATCTTGGTAGCGCACGGGCTCTAATAAGCTAGAGTGCAGCCCTTCGTGGCCAATCCTTCTTACTAGCCATAGGTTTTCCCCTTTGCATTCTGATTAACCTGTATCTATGACTTTCTGATGTAATTCTACCTCGTTAAGGTCTTCTAATGAATAAAATTTCCTTTTACAATTTCTATGTGTTGCTCTTGCTCCCCATGTATGCACTGCTTAAGCGATCAGAGTAATCTGTACACTGCCAAAAATTCATATAAAAGCTGCGAACACCTAGTCTCTAAGCTGTGAGTTAGAGTGATCTCCTACTCGAGCCAATCTCGTTGGCCAATTTAGCAAATAAATCTGCATGAGAGCTGTGAATAGTTAGTCACATGTGAGTTGTGAAATAACATGATTTTGTTACCTTAGGCAAGTAATCAATTCATCAATTCTTTATGCTTCAGTGGGCACGAAGCAATGCTAGCATTAAGTGTTTAAGAGTGCCTCTGCACCTCAATGAGCATGCAATCGTGCTGGCTAAGTGAGTATATTTTGAGCGTCTCCATGCCTCAGTGAGCACGCAACTATGCTAGTTAAGTGAGTTTGTTTTGAGCATCTCCATGCCTCAGCGAGCCCACAACTACGCTAGTTAAGTAAGTTTATTTTAAGCGTCTCCACACCTTATGAGCGTGCAGCTATGCTAGTTAAGTGAGTTTATTTTGAGCGTCTCCATGCCTCAGCGAGCATGCAGCTATACTGGTTAAGTGAATTTATTTTGAGCATCTCCATGCCTCAGCGAGCACGTAGCTACACTGGTTAAATGAGTTTATTTTGAGCATTTTCATACCTCAGCAAGCCCGCAGCTATGCTAGTTAAGTGAGTTTATTTTAAGCATCTCCACGCCTCAATGAGCACGCAGCTACGTTGGTTAAGTGAGTTTATTTTAAGCGTCTCAACACCTCAGCAAGCACGTAGCTATGCTGGTTAAGTGTCCATTAATTCTTCTCCAGAATGAGCTTCGAGGGGATTCAACCAGACCAGAGGTTGCAGTTGGCATGAAATTCTTTATAAGGTATGTGAACCACATGCAAGCTACGGATATTACAAAATCTTGGAAGGAAAAGGTAGAGTAGGGAGATAAGGATGATAAAATCAGGCCAATCGACTTTCAACTTTCGACAAAGCAAAGGAAAAGTATTTACAATCATTCCGAAGTTTAAAATAGATTGTCAATGTATAACTCAGATCGAGCACCTTGACTCTTAGTCGATATTACATTGAGAAAGCTCGGGTAGCTATTTTGCAAGCTGTACTACATATTCCCTTAGACGACCCCTTCTGATCAAGTCTTCAATTGCTTCTTTGAGGGCCTAACAATTTGAAATGCCATGACTGGCCTCATTATAGTAGGCACAGAATTCTTCATGGTTTCTCCATCTATTAGGGATTCTAGAGGGCGCGGGCACCTCGAAGTCTTCTCTATCCCTTTCTGTCATGAAGATCCTATCTTGGGAATCTAATAGGATGCTATATTGTTTGCCACAGTTTGAGTGTTGAGGTCATTCATCCTTAGGCTTTTTGGACTTCTTCGCAGTCCACTAAGTGGAGCCATCACCCTGTTCTGTGTCACTCCTCTTCTTACTGTGAGAGGAGTAGGCCTTTTCATCCTTCTTATCAGACCTTTTCAAACTGAAAGTTTCTTCCCATTTAATCTGTTTGGCAGCTCACTCATAGAACTTGATAAGGTCCTTTACCGGTGACTTGTATAGGCTCTTGTATAGTTTTCCATCTTTGCGGAGTCTTACAGAGATCGTTGCCAGCATGGTTTCTTCAAATGGATTCTCCACTAAATTGGCTTCGAGCCTGAACCTAGCGATATAGTCCTTTAGCGACTCATACTTACGCTGAAAGACCATGGCGAGATGATAGGAGGGCACAAGTTGTCTCTTTAACGCTCCATACTAGCTAATGAATTTCTGTTAGCAGTCTTCCCAACTGTCAATTGAGCGAGCCGGGAGGCTTCTAAACCAAGCCTGAGGTACACCTCCCAATATGTCCCAAAACACTCGACACTTGATCAAGGGATCAATTGCTTATAAATCTATATGAACATTAAATGTGTCAAGATGATCATAAAGATCGGAATCCCCATTGTACAACGGAATCACAGGGACCTTGAGTTTGAAGGGGAGAGTTCAAATTTTGATCTTCGCCAAGAGTGGTGACCATTCTTCATAACAAGCTCGATCACTTGGAGTTCAAAGCCATTTCTCCAGCTGAGTTATTTTCTAAAATAGCTCTCTAACTAAGGGGTCTCGTACCCTAGAGTAGTGGCTGGATGATCACTGAATCCTTTGGTCTTTGTTATCGTGAGGGTTGTGACCTGGGGTCTACTCTTGTGAGTGACAAGCTAGAGAATTGCCTTGATTAGGATCATTCAAATATTAAGCTTGCTGCAATTAGAGAACATCCACAGGTCAGCCTGTCCCTACACACCCCGTGCTAACAATGTAACTGTTTTAGCCAGTTCTACCATCATGTGTTCAAGTTTCTCCTGGTGCTGAAGCCAGGTCTACACTCATCGGTGCCATTTATGGTGGGAACCAGTCATACTAAGTTGGCTAGAGGGACGCCAATGGTTGCTTTGATGACAAGAGTGGTGGACGAGTCTGTCACCGAGACGTGACCTTTTAGAAGACTAGGTTACGCATTTAAGGCTCTAGTGGCTCTTCCCTTAGCCATTGTAGTAGAAGGTGAACTAGAACAAGTGAAATCCCCACAAACAGTGCCAAAATGTTAACGTTGGATTTTAGTATTAAGCCAAACTCCAGCCAACAGGGTGATTCTTTCGAGATCTCTGATGTTCAACTAGTTCAAACACAATAAATCATCAAAAACACCTAAAGATGGAGCGAAGAGCAGTAAAAAGATATAGGGTTTTTAACATAGTTCGGCCAAATTTGGATATCACTAGACCTTGCGTCCATGGTAGTATATTATGGTGGAAGTATTTTTACAGATTTTCAGCATACATGTGCTTTCTCTATTTTGGTAGAGTGTCTACCTATCTCTCAAATCTCCCTTCTTACAGAAGGCTCCTTCCTCATATTTATAGAGGAGAAGAGGTTACAATGGTAATTTCATATGTAGTAAATCTAGTACATCAACATATATTATACAAGATAGAATGATAAGACAAAATCTTGTTATTCAGCTACTATAGATTATCTTCTACAAGTGGGCCCTATATGTCTCATGGGCAATGTGTGAATGGGTCTTCGGTCTAGCAAGCTCCTAGGTCACTTGTCATACTTCATTAGCCAAATCGTTCAATCTGGGAACATGCATGTCCTTGAGATGGGGGAGTCGAGGTCAAGCTCGCTCTATCATGCATAAGCTTGAGCTGGAGAGGTCGTTATGTGATATAAACTAAAGGTGTAGCGATCTGAGCATTCTTCGAGTTGGTCCTTTGCCACTCTCGGGCCGCTCGCGAGTCCAACTGGGAGAACTGAATTTCACATATAACAGGTAGTCTTACATGCATAATATTAATTCCACTCCTTGATATTAGCTTATGAATTAAATTTTTATAGTCTCTTATTTATGTTGTTTAAATTGTTTAGGTTCACCATGAGAGAAGCTCAAGTTATTAAGATTAAAGTTAGGAAGAAGTAAATATTGGTTGAATAATGTAAAATTTGCTGAAAGTGTGATTAGAATCGTGATTAGAATCACTAAAGAAGAGTAAGCATGATTATGGTTATAATCAAAAAACCCATTTGTGAAAAGCTCAATTCAACTCGAGGATATATAGTTAAAAGAACGAGTCTACTCACCAAATTTTGAAAACTTTTAGGAAGTCCAATTTTAAACGCAATTAAAATCATGATTAGGATCAAGAAATAGGGTAAGTCTAGTCAATTCAAATCGTACAACTCTAGTTCAAATTTCAATTCAAATCAGTCAAGAAAAACTACTGCATTTTTGCAAGCATGATCGTAGGTTCAATTCAAAATGGTGTAATTCGACTCGTACAAGCAAATTTTGCATGTAAACAGCAAAAAAACAAGGGAATTGATTTCCAATTCAATATCACCACTATAGAATCTTAACGTCCCATTTTTTTTAGCTTAAACAAGCATAATCTCAACTATTTCAACCACATATTAAATAGCCTTCCTACAGATCTATTCGATCATCAAATCTCATCATATAACCTCACAAACCCATTTCACTAACTTGCACCACAATTTAACAGATTTCAAATAAGAATCACATCATAATTCATAAGAGTGGTACGTATCACTCATCTTAACAGCTGAAATACCAAAAACTACAACTATTTTCACAAAATCTTCTATGCTCTTCAACATAAAAAATAAAAGCATATTAGCTTTCAATCCTTCTTTCAAAAAATTTTCTCATTAACTAATTGTATATGATTAAATTATGGTTTCTATATCATGAATAAAGCTATATCTAACAATTAAGCTTCAAAACGTCAAAAAAATTAAATTAATTCATGGGTTGAATAGTACTAAAAATAATAACAAAAAATTTCAGAAATTCATAACTTGAATCATACTTAGTGAATCAATATGATTTTGATGTCAAAATGAAGAGGAAGATAAGAGGATTCATCAATAAAAATCAAAGAAAATAACTAGCAAGAATAAAGGCTTACCTAAAGAGAGAAAGTGAAAGTTGTAAAGAGAGGAAGGGAAAATTGAGAGAGAAGAAGAGAAGTCAATTTGCTTAGGTTTGCTTGTGTGGGAGTGGCTAAATGGAGAGGAAGGAGTCAGCTAGGGAAGGGTATTTTAGGGAAACATAAGTTAACTCTTAACTATTCACAAGTTAACCACCTTTTTTTCTTTATTTCTTCCATTTGAGCCCAAATTTAACACTATCAATTTTCAAAAATCATGAAATTTTAATATAAATTAGTTAAATTAAACGCCTTCATAATAGCTATAATTTTGTTCTCATTCGTTATTCGTAACCCTTGTTTCTATTTTTCCAAAGTTTTCCAAAAATAGAATTTTAAAAATACTTATTTTCATTTCTTAAACATTCATGATTAAATTTCTAATTTTTCCAAAGGATTCCCAAAAGTCATTTGGTCAACTCCTACTACCTCAAGGCTTCTCTTAGCTCCAAATTCATAAATTTCTAATTTCTCACAAATTCACCTTTTTAAATTTTCTAAAAAGCCATTTTATTGCTAAATAAGTTTTTTTTTGGAAAATTTAGGATGTTACAATTCTCCCCCATAAAAGAATTCATTTCTTGAATTCTAAATAGCGATGGTAACTTAGCTAGAATTATTTAGCTATTATAAATTGCAATTTGTATTAAATGATTACAGGAGTTAATTCTTCCTGAATAAATGGAGATATTTTTTGCATATATTTATTTCCAATTCCTAGGTAGCTTCTCGTTCATCATGTCATTCCCATACTACTTTAATTATAGGGACTTCCTTTGGCTTTAACTTTCACACTTGTTGGTCTAGAATAGTTATTAGTTGTTCTTCAAATGTCAGCTTGGTATCTAATTGGATTGGTTCTTCCTTGATAACATAAGACTCATCTGGAATAAATTTTCTCAGCATAGATATGTAAAATACAAGATGAATCCCTTGCATTTCAGCTAGCAATTCCAATCGATAAGCTATTGCTTTTACACATTTACTAATTTTAAAAGGTCCAATGTATCTCAACATTAATTTTCCCTTTTTGCCAAAGCGTAGGACTCATTTCATAAGAGACACTTTAAGAAATACTTGATCATCAATGTTGAACTCTAATTCCCATATTCTTTTATCCAGATACACTTTTTGTCAATCTTGAGCTATCTTCATTCTATTACAAATCAGTTGCCCTTTTTCTATGGCGTCTGCCACACGATCTAGTCCCAACAACATTGATTCCCCAAGCTCAAACTAGCTTGTCAAAGATTTACACCTCTGCCCATATAATGTTCCAAATAGCACCATTTGAATGTTAGCTTGGTAACTATTATTGTAACCAAATTTGATAAGCAGTAAATATCTTTACTAACTCCCTTCGAATTCTAACACACATGCTTATAACATATCCTCTAGAGTCTAGATTGTTCGTTCTATCTGATCATCTATTTACAGATGAAAAGCTATGCTAAATTGTAATTGAGTACCCAATGATTGTTGAAACGATTGCCAAAAGTGAGAAGTGAACTGAGTACCGTGATCTGAAATAATTGTCAAAGGCATCCTATGCAAAGGAACTATCCGATCAAGGTATAGTTATGCATATTGAATGGTTGAGTAGGTCATCTTAACTAGTAGGAAATGAACTAATTTGGTTAAATGATCAATAATAACCTAAATTGAGTCATAGCCTTTTGGTGTCCTTGGCAACCCAACTATAAAATCCATTGTTAAGCTCTTCCATTTCCGTTCCAATATTTTAATGGATTGATGCAATTTTGTTAGATGTTGGAGTTCAACTTTCACCTGTTGACACAATAGACATCTCATTACATATTCAAGCACATCTTATTTTACAACTGTTAGGTTTCATGGAAACAAGCACAGCGAAAATTTAAAATTTGAAACCCTAGCCACGGATCCATGTGTAGAATATAAACTAATTAGTCTAGAAAAATACCTTTTCGCGTTGCGTTTATTGCAATGTGCAGCAACACAGGTCACGGTTCCTTTCTTGATGTTGCGATTTTTGATC
>JANHAO010008206.1:0-19448 GCA_026873985.1 Saraca asoca | reverse complement strand
CTCACATCAATAATTTAAATAACATAAATCATGAAAACACTATTTCAAATATTCACCATTCATTCAAACATACACACATTTACTAGTGCAAATTCATATCTAATATTTAAAATAATTCATAAGATTTTGTACAATTAAATTAATTTATATTATCACATGAGATCATTAAGTGAGAAAGATTGTTCACTCACCTTGAACTTTGAACTGTCTACTATGACCTCACAAATTGGGGTATCAACATTCTTAACACTTTTCCAAGGAGGCTTCTGAAGCAATTTAACAACAAAAAGTTATTTTTCAGGAATTTTACACATAAAGGTTTCTACACAATGAACTTGAAATCTTAATACATGATTACTATGAAATAAATCTTTTATTCTAGGATTGTTCATCAGGGTCTAAAGTATTAGTAGCCAGCTCGACCGGAGTTAGGATGCTACCGGTGAGCCTGTGGAAGCTGTTGAATAAACTATACTACTAAGAGCTTTTAATAGGAATATCTTAAAAAATCAACTGTAGAATTACTATAAAATAAATCTGATGATTTAGGATTACTCATCAGGTCTCAAAGAGTCTACCCTTAGCTCGCCACCAGTCGGAGTGCTGTCGATGACCCAGAAATCGAGACTGGTCGAACTGAACAGAAACAAGAGAAGAGAAATGAAGTCGTGTAACTAATGTATCATTTGGCCTCTGAAACTCACTAGAAAGAGAACAAGACTATGACGCCGGAAAGAGGAATCTCGGGCGGCCACCGACACCATGGCCGAACGGCCACACTTTGCCAGTCATTTGCAGAATTCCAGAACGATCAGCCAAAGAGCAAATGACAAGGGATCTTGCCAAACACCTCCCAATGGCTCGTCGGGATTGCAAAATTGGCCGAAAGCTTGCCAGCATACCACGAGCTCCTGAGAATTTCAGAGAAGTTGAAGACTCCCAAAAACCCAAGAAGATCCATGACAAAAAAAGAAGTTGCTTAGAGAAATTGTCACGGCTGCCGAAGTTAGCTAGAAGGGCTAAAGGACACCGGCTAGTCAAGAGAAAGTGAGAGCGGCAGTGGGAGGGAGAGGGAGAGAAAGCTAAAGAGAACCATGGCAGAAGAGGAGAAGAAGGAAGAAGAAAAAGGGGGGCCGGGGTTATCAAAATTTCCAGCAAAAAATCTCATAAAAATCAGCCCAGGAAACTGGCTACCGGCTGAGCCGATTTCTTCCCTCAAGTTTTTTCACTTTAGCCCCAAAATTTCATGTTATTTCAAAATTTTTCCCACCTGGAAATAAAGCTTTTCACTTCAGTCCCTAAAAATCTTTCATTTTAGTCCTTTTCAATTTTTAAATTTTATTTTAAATTTCCTTTTGTTTTTCCTAATTTTTCAGGCATTATATAGCATAAACACCAAATGATGTTTCTAAAACTACAAGATGGTTAGCCCATGAATCGTGCATGGAGGTTATTATATATGAAATCTAGATTGTCTCAGATAGATTAATGAACGGCTCAAACACGGAAAAGGCTCGATTTGAAGAGTGCTCGAGATGCTAAGTCTCCAGTTCACCTTGCTGAACGGCCCCCTTGGCTCGAGCTCATCCACCAAAAAACGAGTTTGACCTCATCATCCCAGAAAAGCTCATTTCCCAGATCGAAAGGTTTGGTTAGCAAGGTATGACCAGCGACTTGAGAGCTCGCTGAGCAAAAGACCACAGGAGATTAAGTCGTGCCCTGCCCAACGGACACATGGGGCCCACCTACAGGAGATAATCTGCAGTAGCCAAAAAGGAAGATTTAGTCTATCTATTCTATCTTGTATATTAAATGTTAATGTAATAGATTCACTGCATATACAATTACATTTGTAACCTCATTTTCTCTATAAATATAAGGAAGGAGCCCTCCGCCAAGGGAGGGAGAAGAAACTTGTATGATGAAACTCTGTAAAAATACATTCAAAATAATACATTATCGTGGATATAGGGTCCGGTGCTACCCGGATTTGGCCAAACCACATTAAAATTTTGCATCTTTCCTGTTGCTCTTCCCCCATTTCTTGTGAGTTTTGCTGACTTTCTGCACTTGAACCAGTAAATAGTCAGAGATCCCAAAAGAATCCTCCTGTTGATTGAAGTTTGGATCAGAGCCAGATTCCATCATCAACAGAGGCCTTATATTATCATGAATATGACATCAATGGGTATTCTTTCTACACAAAAGGATATGATGATAATATCACTTTGCAAAAATAATGGGATTACTTTGGTGGCTCATGTAATGCATGTTTCTAGTTCTAAAGATAAAAACCCTGTATATGTGAATATATCATATTACAAGGTCATTGAAGACATATAAGAGCTTGACTACATCAAATTCAAGGTGCCTGTGTTTCAATGTAAATGAGTTAAGAATAACAACAACATTCGAGTCAATGAGTTAGGGTTCACTTTAGTGGATCTTAATAAGGAAGGTTATGAGGAGAAATTATTTATAATGGCATCCCAAGTAAAATAAGTTTTTTATATCATAGACCCGACTAGTAAGATGTGGTCTATAGTTCTTCAAGGGAAAAGACAGATTGCTAATGATGGGATGAAGAAAAGATAAGTAATTATAGTGAGAAGATCCTCACTTTCTCTTTAAGACTACCTCTAATGAACAATGAAGGCAACTTAGAGAAAAAATGGTGAAGGAATATGGGTTGAACATTTTCTCGGAGAAAAAATTAGGAAAACTTAAAATTAATTGATTGTGTTTATGTATATATAGGCAACTATATAATTTTTAATTTAGATGCTTATACTTGATATATTATGTGTTTATTGTATATGTAGTCAACTAATTATGTAATTTTTAATTTAGATGTTTATACTTGATCATGTGTTTATTAAAATTAAAATTACTTAACAATAAAATTATTTGATTTTAGTGAGTAGAAACTGCCTTTGAAAGGGTTTGGAAAAACAGCTTAATTAAGCATTTATGTCTATAAGCTTCAATAAGCTCTTTTTGATAAGCTTCTCCATAAAACTTATTGAAATAAGCTCAAATAGGCTTATTGAAGGGTCATAAGTTATTTTCATAAGTTTAAACAAATACCTAAATTTTTTTATCTAAAGTGTTTATATTATAAGATAAGCTCAAATATAAGCTGTAGATAAGCTTTCCCAAACGCATCCTTAGTCATTTGATAATAATATAAAATCTATACAGCCTCTTGAATGGTTTGATCTTAGGTATAGATACTACAATGAGTTTCCTATAAATTTAATTTAGTTGCTTATATGAAATACATATATCATTTTGTTAGTTTCATAAAAAAAATAAAATTTTGTCTTTCAGGTAAATTGATTCTCATGAATTGTATATATAAAAATGCAGTTTGAACTTATATAGATGGACACTACAACATTTAAAATATTTTTTACCTGAAACTCTGACAAATGTTAGAAATTGCATTACAGGAGAAGACTTAACTAAATGAGAAATATAATTGAGGGAATTCACTCAAAAAGTAAGTAAATGATTATTATATATAAACTTATTAATTTGGCAAGTTTTGATTTTAATTTAGTTTTGTAATGTCTTGAATTTTTTTTGTTGATTCAATAAAATTTTTGAAATTTTTGAAATTAAGATTATATTAGGTGATTATAGGTTTTGTTTCAATAGTTGTTTATGCAAAAATGTAAATAACAGTAGGTTTCTATAAAAATGTAGCTAGCTAGCAGCATGTTTTTGTAAAAAAATGTAGTTAGAAGCATTTTTTAAGGGGAAAGATGTTGATTTTTATACAAAATCGGAGTCGTTTTGACCACTAACAACATCGATTTTATAAAAATCAACGTCTTTAGTAGTCAAGAAAAGACATTTGTTTTATAAAATCGATATCTTTAGTGACTAAGAAAAAATGTTATTTATAAAATCGACATCTTTAGTAGTCAATAAAAGATATCTGTTATTTTATAAAACTAATGTCTTTAGTGACTAAGAAAAAGCGTTGTTGATGATAAAACCAACTGACGTTTTTAGTCATTATTAGTGATCAAGAATAGATGTTGGTTGTTTTGTAAAATTGACGTCTTTAGTTGTTGAGAAAAGACATTGGTTTGTGATAAAAAAAATCAACATTTTTGATGGAAATAATATGTTAGTTATTCATAAAGAAAATTGACAGACAAAAATTTCTTTCAAATAAAAAGATATCAACTATATATTAGAAATTGACATCGTTTATTATTTTATATGTTAGTTAAAAAATCGATATGTAAAAATTTCTTCCAAAATAAAAGGACGTTGGTTGCATATTAGAAAATGACATCATTTCTTGTCTTACACGTCAAATAAAAAATCAATTTGGATTATTCTAACCTACCCCATTGTTCAAGTCAACAGTTATTAAATCGACGTGTAAGTGTGTTTCTGTAATAGTGTGAGAATTGTTGGGGCCAGAAATAGATAATGGTGATGATAATTCTTAAAGTTTACTTTAATAAGTTTAAATAATTTTAAAATTGTGATAGTATAAAATTGGAAATATAGGAAATGATTTTTTTTGTTATTTTCTAAAATTTTTGAAATAAATATTCCATTTTCTAACAAATAAAAATGATAAAATCTATCCATATACATTTTCTTATAAGTTTTATATTTTTAATGAAAATAAAAATAAAAAAAAAGATAAAGCAAACACACTTTTATAATTTCTTAGATAAGAGCTTTTCATTTTTTCCCAATTTATCCCTTATTTTGCACAATTGACATCAGTGGCGGATTCACGTGGGGCTCAGTGGGGGTTCAAGCCCTCAATTTTTTTAAAATATATATTGTAATACTAAAAAAAAGTAGTAGAAGAACTAAATTGAAAATTCGATAGGGACTAAATTGAAAAGATTTTTTAAAGGTGGGCTCTAATGAAAGGAAGTAGAAAATTTAGGATCAAATTACAATTTTTCCCATTTTGGAGAATAGGCTCAACCCCCACTGGTAGGGAATCCTATGTCCGCCCCTAATTGGCATCCTATATTCTAATTATACAAGCTCATATTCTAATTTGAAAAGGTGATAAAAAAAATTTCAAATCCATTCTACCTCCCTTTTTTATGTATCAATATTTTTTAATATTATATTATTTTCAATATTTATTCCTTTTCTAAAGAGTCAATGGGGATAGAAAAATCTCAACTCCATTCTTTCTCCCTTTTTATGTATCAATATTTTTTTTAATATTATACTATTTTCACTATTTATTCCTTTTTCACAAAGTTAACGGTGGATAGAAAAATTTCAAATCCATTCTTTCTTCCTTTTTTATATATTAATTTTTTTAATATTATATTATTTTTAATATTTATTTTTTTTACAAAGTCATTGGGGATAGAAAAAGTACTTACAGATAATTGTATATGTGACTTATATCCATTAATTCAAAATAAAAAAATAAGTAAATAAAAAACATATGATATTATAAAATATAATTAATTAAATTTTAAATAATTATATTTTTATTTTAAATATCTTAATCACATCATAATTTAATTATGAATTAATTTAATTTATATATCTATTGATATTAATCTATCCTTCTGAATTATTTTATGTTTATATGTCAATTCACTAACTATTTTTATCAAATAATTTTAATATGATTATCTAATCAGCCTATTCATGTGTTTAGGAAAGACCACGGACCACGGATTGACTGACTACCTTTGCAGTTAAGCTCATAGACAGTGCCAATTGGCTGTGTTTCGCTGAGCAGATCGGGTTTTCCTTTTGTATCATTGTATGGTAAGGAGACTATAAAACTTGGCTCTTCCGTTTGCAGGTGGTTACCGTATAATGATTCACGACTCACGAGAGTTCCATGTCCTCGTAATTATTATTTTGATTGAGTTATATCACGCATAAACTCTGAGAATTTATCTCACAATAAATTAGATCTAATTAATACCAAAATAAATAAATAAATAAATAAAAGCTTAAGCTGGCTACGGCGCTGTTTATCGAGTAAAATCAATTGAAATAAAGAAAAATTCTTAAAAAAAAAATCGGTAAACTGAAGAATCATCTTAAAGTCTCAGTATTAAAAAAAAAAAAAAAAACTAAAAGGAGTCTGTAAGCAGGGCAAAAGTAAAGTTTAATTTTAGGTGAAATATTTCTCTAAAAATGCTAGAAAGTGACCAGTCCTGAAATCGTGTTTGATTTTCCTTTCCTCAATGACGCTGGTAGGAGTCGTAGATGATCTCTCTACACTTCATATTTATGTACAAAGCTCAAATTCTTTGTCCTTTCATTTGGATGCAGAATTTGACACTCGAAATGCATTCTTGAGTCCACTCATTAATTTCTGACGAAATGTCCTGTTCATCCTAAAATTCTCAACATTATGTGAACCTCCATAGGAAGAAGACGACCTCACCACTGCAATATTTTTCTCTGCTCCAACATCGAATCGAAAACTTGCCGACGAAATCGACCCTCTTTCACCTCTCTCTATCTTCCCATTATCATCTGGCACAAAATGAAAACTCTTAGATCTTCCCGAATCCAAAACGATACTATCCCTCTGCTCCTCTGCTTGACGATCAAGCAAGAGTTTCTTCATCACTCTAAGCTCTTTTTCCAAGCTTTTGATGCGAGAGCTCGTGGAAGCCATGGCCTCTTTGAGCTGCGCATTGTGGCGAATCACTGCGTCACGTTGGAGATGATCGGCTAGTGTGATGGAAGTTGATTCTTTGAAACTATGTCGTTGCTGCCTCCTGCCATGGATTTGAGCATTGGTTGCTGCTGATACGATGGAGTGGCGAGTGTTGAGCTGCTCTACCAGCATGGCTCGAACAATAAATCTTAATGGCATTGTTGGGTTTTGAACACATTCTATAAGGGTCTCAGGTGAGAGCTTCTTGCAGTCTATGGAATTGCATATCTGAATTTTCTGCTCCTCTGACAGTTTTCCGAAGTTGTTTTCCTATACATATACCCAAAAAAAACAAAAAAAAATCCAAAGTAAATGTATCAATCAAGACTAAATTACAGGGACATTCTAAGGTTTAATACTATGACAAACTCTTTTCCTTTTCAAAGTCAAAACAAAAAAAATTCCTTAATCTAATTAATATGACAACATAACTTCATCATATTTTACTTTTTGAAGAGGGTTCATCATATTAAAATTTGAGATAAGGTATATGTGCCATTTAGAAAACAAAAACTCCTTAATCTAAGTTTCTTTCTTGCTTCACAAAATTATTGTTATACTAACATTTAAATGAGGAAATTCCTTCAAACAAAATAAAATTTTAGTGAGTGAAACATGAATAATTGAAAACATAAGCAGAGAAAAATTCTATAGTTTGGTCAAATCTGAAGGAGAATTATGTAAACATGAGCTCTTCAGGAATCTATTAATCTAATCATAAAATTAATATAGGAAAATTGCTGAAAATGGAAGATACATGCACGCGACATATAGTGATTAGGTTAACTGGAGATGTGTAGAAAGAAACGTACCGTCAGATAAATATCGATGATATTGTAGAGGACATCATGTTTCCCGAAACGTTTGTTCATGGAGTCGACTACCGTTTGGAAATCCTCAGGGTGTAATGCAACGATGTCGTCTAAGCAAGGGAATTCATCGTTGTTGCCATCGTCTGCAGAAATCAGAGCTTCAACGCAGCGGCTGACAAGAGACGCCATCGTTTCGACCTCAGGGAGCAAAGGCATGCATGAACGGAGAACCCTGGACGCGTAGTCCTGGTTTATGCTCACAACTCCACTGAAGAACGTTTCCGTCAGCTGGCAGAGATTCTCATCGTTACCTCCTGCAGTTTCTCTCATGCCCAGCAACTCCGACGCTGTTCTGAGAGCTCCGACATTGGACGGCGTTATCCGGACATTGCCGCTGTAACAGAAATGTGCTACAACGGCGAAGGTGTCGGCCGTTATGTTTAGCGGTGGAGAGAGAGTGAATTCTGAGAGTTTCGTTAAATGCCGTTTCAGATATGAGCTGCGGGAAGTTAGACGATCCTTGAGAAAAAAAGTGAAGAGAAACAAACGGGATTAGTAAGGGACGACACAAGTCATTTCATTAATAGCGAAAAAGCGTTGCGCATTTTTTTATGTAGTAATTATTAAAGGCTTGTCCGTTCGCGTTGGCATTTAAAAGCAGAGAATTGCAGCTGCTGCCTGAAAAATATGCCTCTTTTAACACTCCGTTGTGGGGCAAAACAGAGGGACACTGGAAAACTACCGTCACTAATCTATTTCACTGTTCATTATTTAATTTCAACAATTTCCTTTAAGCACATAATAATGGCATTATGGCTCTTGAGTTTTCTTATCGTGAAGAAAGGTAAAAAATTTGCATATTTTCTCATGCAAAGAGCAAGACAGAAGCCTGGAAAACTAACCTATATGTTCGGCATACCGCCATGCCCTTCTTCAAAGGAAATATAGCTTTGATGGCTTTTTCAGTATAAGGGTGAAAATCTAAGATGGAGAAAGAAACTAAAAAGTTGTAGCTTCGATCTCCATTGTAATTTTTAGGCACAATTGTTTTCTACTACCATACCAAGTAAGTGTCTTACTGTAAAATAACCTTAAGCTATAATAGAATGCTGCTATTAAAGGTCTAATCTTTTGGCTTTGGTAGGTAGATTCATATGACCTGATGAGGTAGGCAATGCCCATTTTCGTGGAATCCAACTTCCAGTATAATGCTTAATCATAATTCATGGCAAAATCCCACATTACCTGAATTTAAAAACATAATATCATAAATATAATTTACTGTCACACCCAATAATCTAATTGACATGATTTCCTAAGTCCTAACCTAGTCTACATGCCCAGCATTTTATGAGTCCAAACTGATTGCACATGATCAGCCTTACAGAACAGGAGTTTGATCCAGAGTTCCAGACACTACAAGACAGTCAGAGAGAGAGAAAATAGGAAAAAAATGGCTAAACGATTTCAACTCAGTAGTTTAATTGCAGATAAAACAAGGTAAGACAATGGTGAATCAAACAGACCTTGTGCAGATGAAAACTTGTTCCTTGAACACGAATCAAGATATCTGGTTCACGCCTGGTTGCCAGTGACCTGATGCATTCATAATTTCCTATGTATATTATTTAATATCAAACATTTAAAGATAGGGTAACTCAGGGAAATTATTTTGATAAACTTAAGAAAAAAAAAAAGAATAAAGAAATACCAAGCCTGAATTTTGGAGTGGAGAGGTGTGGGAGGAGAGGCAAAGGTAGGTGAAAGAGAAGGGGAAGAAGCAGAGGAAAACTCAGATTCATCCTCATAGATGGTATCAACCACCCCTAAATCTAAATGGTTCCAATTCGAACCCTTCATCTGATCTTTCTTAGAATCTCTTCTTCTTCTTCTTCTTCCTTGAAATTGAATTGAATCGCACACAGTATTTAAGGCTATTTGAATGCTGTTGCTGCTGTTACTTCAACTACCAGTAGTGGTGGTTTTGGAAGAAAGTGAGAAATTCCCTGCAAAGGCTCATAAATTCTGTTTGGGATGGGGTATTAATGCCATGCATGTGATCACTCATAAATGCTGACCTTAATTTCGCCTACCCTTTTCTTCTTCTCTTTCTGTTTCAATTTTTTTTATCCAAAATCTTCGGATTCTCACCGAATTTCTCTCGAATGGTTGATTTTGGATGATCTGTTCTCCCTTTTTTTTTTCTGGTAAGTATGTTTGATCGGTTCTCACTTTGATTAACGAAACCCGACTTCTGATTGTTTGGAGTTTTAAGTTTGGATATCACAACAACTTCGTTTTCACGGAACAGTAGGCTTAAGTCATGAAATTTTAACCAGTGATCCAAATATGTCAAAAGTTAGGCTGATGGCTAATCAGTCAAAAAATGGTGATTTTGTTAAAATATCTATTTCTTTTCGGTCTTCGGGGAGTTAAAAATGTTTCTCAAGATAAAACATAATTTTATCATTTTTACGAGACACAATTCATATCAGTTTTGCGTAACAATTTTGGTATCCATGTGAATTTCAGACCGCAGCCTCAAAATTGAATTTGTTATAAATTTACCTGAATCTTGATGATATCTCTTTAATTTATTGATAGATAATTATCTTAATTTATTTTCATTAAATTTATTTTTAATTCTCTTTTAAGTCTTAAAATTCTATATATAGATGATTGTAATAAGATTCTACATCATTGTAAATAAGAAAAAAAAATTTCATATTATTATGATTCTTTTTATCTATCTCTTGAATATCTTTATTTACTTTTACAACGTGTAGTTAACATAAAGTTCTTTCATTATGAGTTTTTAGATTCAAGCAAAAGAATGAGATTTCTTTCTTAAATACTTCTTTCTTTGATATGATTTATATGTTATAATATATCATTTATTCTTGATATATTATTTCCTATTTTTATTGATGTACAATTGATACCAAATTAGTTTTACAAAAGGAAATAAATGGAAAGTCTGATATACTATGTTGTAGTTTGTTGATGTCAGATTTTACTTTCGACCTAAACTCCGACCAATGGGGGATTCTTTTGGGATGTCAAATTGCTAACTGGTTCTCAGATAGAAAATTAGCAGAATAAGCAAGAAGGAAGGAAAGAGCAACAGGAAAACACAAGGTTTTTAACGTGGTTCGGTCAAATTCGGATGGAATCGGGCCCTACATCCACGACAGTGTATTGATCTGAGAATATTTTTACAGAGTTTAGGTATACAGGCATCTCTTCCTCTTAACATTCATCTCCTTCCCATATTTATAGGGGCAAGGAGGTTACAATTGTAATTGTACATATAGTAAATCTATTATATCAATATTTAATGTACAAGACTTGAACAGACAGACTAAATCCTGAAATTCGGCTATTGCAGATTGCCTCTTGCAGGTGGGCCCTTTGTGTCTGCTAGGCAGAATGTGAACTTGTCTTTTATCTAGTGAGCTCCCAGTTTGCTAGTCGTGCTTTGCTAGCCAGATCCTTCAGTCTGGAGGAATGCTTGGACAATGAGGTTGAGTTAGTTCTATTAGAAACAAGCTCGAGCTGAGGAGGTCACTCCACTTCACGAGCTGAAAGCGTAGTGATCTGAGTACTTCTCAAACTAGGTCTTTGCTATGTTCAGGTTGCTCACCGGTCCATCAAAGACAATCCAAATTTCACTTATAACATAAGCCCCCCAACTCTCAGCTTGCTTTACGGGCTGGGAGTTGAGACTTTTCGGCATCCATTTAGTCAAAGTCTTCTCTGAGACTATCGTTTCATTTGTTCCAGGCTGTGTTTCCTATGGCACGTGTCTGATGATTGCTGGTAAGTCAATCTCAACCCTTTCCAAGGTAATGAATAATGGTGGTTGGGGGGATTGATCTGGATCCTTCGGTGGAGCCGAACTTGGCTCTATTTAAAGGAGGGGAAACCCTTTCTGCCTCTGCACTAAGCAAACCATGAAGATTCTAGACGAACCACCAATATTTTTGGCGTTCCGGCTCTCCACTGGGGCGTGTATGGCCTGCTGCATAGAGAACTCAGAAGATTTGGCTTCTCTGATAACATAGAGAGATCTCATATGGTTCTCGGATTACATCCTCTCAGCGTTGCCGTGAGGCAATTGTTCAGCCGGCCAAGTTTCTGGCGCTTCCTGATTTGCTTCTTTCACGAATTAGATGAGGAGCTGGAGGTTGAAAAAATAAAGAGTAGTTGTGCTGCCGTCCAAGAAGCATTGGAAGGAAAAATTTAAGGATCTCAGTGGGCTCACAAGCTCTAATAAGTTAGGGTACATCCCTTTGCGGATAGCCCTTCTTCTTGGAAGAAAATTAGCTATAGCTTTTCCCTTTGTACTTTTGGCTTTCTAATGTAGTTTTACCTCGTTGAGGCTTTTTAATAAGATTTCTGTTTGCAATCTCTATATGTTGTTCTCGTTTCTCGTATATGCATTGTTTAAACAATCCGTGTGAACTATGCATAATCAGAAAATTGTATGAGAGCTGCAAACACTTGGCCGCAAATGGGCTGCGAATTAGAGTGATCTCATACTCGGGCTAATGTCGTAGCTAATTAAGTGGATAAGTTCATATGAGAGCTGCAAAATAAGAGTGAGCGATCTCATGCTTAGGCTGATCTCATAGCCAATTAAGTAGATAAGTTTGCATGAGAGCTGTGAATAATTAGTTGCATGTAAGTTGCGAATTAGAGCAATGTTACTTGCCATAGACAAATAATTAGGTCGTCAATTCCTTACACTTCAACGAGCATATAGCTACGTTAGCGTTGAGTGTTTTAGAGTGCCTTCGTACCTCAACGAGCATGCAGTTGCACTGGTAAAGCAAGTGTTTTTTAGTGCCTCTACACCTCACGCAGCTACACTGGCAAAGTGAGTGTTTTTTAGTGCCTCCGCACCTCAGCAAGTACATAGCTACGTTGGCAAAGCGAGTGTTTTTTAGTGCCTCTGCACCTCAGCAAGCACGTAGCTATATTGGCAAAGTGAGTGTTTTTTAGTGCCTCCACACTTTAGCGAGCACATAGCTGCGCTGACAAAGCATTCGTCAATTCATCTCCAGAATGAGTTTCGGGGGGCCTTAACCAGACCAAAGGTCACGGTTGGCACTAAGTTGCATAAGAGACTTAAAAAAGTTCACTACATGCAAGCTGCGGAAAACACAAACACTATGTAGCATAGGGCAGAGTGAAGAAATAAAGATAATAACATCAAGCCAATCGGTAAGCTACTTTGAACAAAGCGATGGAAAGCATTTACATTCATTCCGGGATTTAAGGTACATTGTCAATGTAGAACTTGAATCGAGCCCCCCGGCTCTTTGCCATCATCTGGCTGGGGAAGTCGGGATTGCTATCTTGTAGACTGCATCACGTACTCCCTTAAGCGACCTTTTCTAATCAAGTCTTCAATTGCATCTTTGAGGGCCAAACAGTTTGAAGTCCCATAACTGGCCTCATTGTGATAAGCACAGAACTTATCTCTATTCCTTTGCTTGAATGGAGTCCTCAAGGGTCTAAGCCTTCCGAAGTCTTCCCTATCCCTTTCCGTCAGGTAAATTTTATCTTGTGAGTCTGATAGGGTGCTATATTACTCGTGGCGGTTAGAATGCTGAGGTTGCTCACCCCAGGGCCTCATGGATTTTTTTGTGATCCGCTCTACAGAGTGATCCCCCTTGTCCACACTGCCCTTCTTCTTGTCGTGAGAGAAGCTAGCGTTCTCATCTTTCTTGTTAGACCTTTCCAAGTTAAAGGTCTTTTTCCATTTAATCTGCTTAGTAACTCACTCATAAAACTTGATGAGGTCCTTCACCGGGGACTTGTACAGACTCTTGTATAACTTTCCATCTTTGTGGAGTCCTGCGGAGATCTTTCCTAGCATGGTTTCTTCAGATGGATTCTCTACTGAATTGGCTTTGAGCCTAAACCTAGCAATGTAGTCCTTTAGCGACTCATGCTTGTGCTGAAAGACCATAGCGAGATGATAGAGGGCATAAGTTGTCTTTTCAACGCTTAATACTGGCTGATAAATTTCTGTTGGCAGTCTTCCCAACTGCAAATTGAGTGAGTGGGGAGGCTTCTAAACCAAGCTTAAGGTACACATCCCAATGTGGTCAGAAACACTCAGCGCTTGATCAAAGAATCATCTATTTGTAGGTCCATTTGGACATTGAATGCATCCAGATGGTCATATGGGTCAGAGTGTCCATTGTACAATAGAATTGTGGGGACCTTGAGTTTGAGGGGGAGAGTTCGAGTTTTGATCTCCTTAAAAAGCGGTGACCTCTCTTCATAGTGAGCTCGATCGCTTGGAGCTTGAAGGCACTCTTCCAACTAAATTATTTTCTAAAATAACTCCCTGACCAATGGGTCCCATGCCTCTAATTGTTGGCTAGATGATTGTTGAAGTCTTTGATCCTCATGATTGAGAAAGTTATGACCTAGAATTTGTCCTTGTGAGTAATGAGCTAGAGAGTTCTCTTGGTTAGGATTGCCCGAATGTTCAACTCATTGCTGTTGGAGATCGTCCATAGGTGTTGCGGCTTTAGCTTGTCTCTGTACACTCTGCGTTAATATCATAACTACCTTGGTTAGTTCTCCCATCATATTTTCTAGTTTTTCCTGTCATTAGAGCCACACTTGCATTCTATCGCTGCCATTGGTAGCGGCCGTTGGTCGGACAGAACTAGTTGGGGGGAAGCTAGCAGTTGCATCGATGACGGGAGGGGTGGATAAGTCCATTGTTAAGACATGCCTTTCCGAGGGGTTGAACTGTGTATTCGAAGCTCTGGTGGCTCTTCCCTTGACCATTGCGGCAAGAAACGGATCATAATAGGTGATATCCCTATAGATGGTGCCAAAATGTTGACATCAGATTTTGGTTCTGACCCAAACTCCAGCCAACGAGGGATTAAGTAAGAAGGGAGGAAAGAGTAGTAGGAAAACACAAGGTTTTTAACGTGGTTTGGTCAAATCCAAATGGAACTGGACCCTACTTCCACAATAGTGTATTGATCTAAGAATATTTTTATAGAGTTTCGGTATATAGGCATCTCTCCCTCTTATTGTTCATCTTCTTCCCATATTTATAGAGGAAAAGAGGTTATAATTGTAATTGTACATGTAGTAAATCTATTATATCAGTATTTAATGTACAAGACTTAAATAGACAAACTAAATCTAAAATTCAGCTACTGCATATTGCCTCTTGCAGGTGGGCCCTGTGTGTCTGCTAGGCAGAATGTGAACTTATCTTCTGTCTAGCAAGCTCCCAGTTCGCTAGTTGCGCTTCGCTAGCTGGATCCCTCAGTCTGGAGGAGTGCTTGTCTTCGAGATGACGAGGTTGAGTTGGTTCTATCAGGAACGCGCTCGAACTGAGGAGGTCACTCCGCATCACGAGCTGAAGGTGTAGCAATCTAAGTACTTCTCAAACTGGGTCTTTGCCATGTTCAGGTTACTCGCCAGTCCGTCAAAGATGATCTGAATTTCACCCATAACATAGTTATATAAAAGCACTTTCTAATTCTTTGTTGACTTATGTATATATATTTCCATGCATAGTTATTCATTGGCCTTGTAAATCTAGCAAGAGGATGTGATACATGACCTTCTATTTAACTCTCTGTTCTTGATGCTATTATGCATAATGTAAACTATTTTTCTTATTTTAATTTATAACTTTATTTTGTCATTTTGATACCGCATAACCTAAAGTTAATATGATAGTTTATAAATATTAAAATAAATGCTATAGTGAACCAAAAGTTCATTAATCAAAATATTCTGAATTATTTTCATATCTAATTGGTCCTGAAGTACCAATAAGAAGAGTTATAAAATATTCTATTATTTTATATTTATGGCTGCATACAAAATAAGATATTAATTAAAATCAAAATATTCCTAAAAGCTTATAATTCATTCCCTAAAGAAAATGTGATAACATCCAAAGAATTTGATACTTGAAACTCTTTTGCTAGTACAAACAGTCCTGGAGATGTCATAAATGGTGGAGAAGTGACTCATGTAAAGAACAAAGGCAGTCGTGCATGATGGAAGTGATTTGTCGAGTATACACTCTGATGCTCAAGTTAATTCCAAAAATGGAAATTTAATATTAGTAATGAAAGTGAGTCCATAAGTAAGGTACTTAGAGGTTTATATAGTTGTTGATCAAGTCATTTACCCTGTTTCTAAACAAATGGGAGACTGCACATGTTTATGGTATATTGTTGGCATGAGCGAGATTTTTACACTGTGTTTGATAGCGTAGTCACATCATACATGCATGTCTTTAAGTGCACTAACTTGCATAGGGTCACTGAGGGGTTATCTCATTTAGTAATTGGTTTATGGTTTAAGTTGATCAACTAGGGGCCCTTGTTGCTTAACCATGACTCTGCCCAGTCTCATATTAATGCTCCTATATGGCTTATCTTCTTATGAGGATTTAGGCCTTACCCACAATATTATGGGTCAGTGACCTTGTCCTGGCTGGTTTGTCTTTGATAGACTTTGAATATTCAAATAATCTATAGAGCCAGTGGAATAATCACAACCTAGGAGTTTATTTTGGGCTACTTCATTTGCTTCCTGCATACTTATCACACTGATCAAATGAGGGGTCCTTTTATTTCTCATGCAAGTTGTGAATTAATGGCTGCAGGTGTGAATCATTATCGGGATTTCTTTCCTAGACTTTTCTTCCATTGGAATTGGAATGATTTTGTGTAATTCTTCCTCTCTTTCTCCTTTCACTTCATGTTCCTTGCTCTTCCTTTTTTTGTTGTCACTTAACTGAATGTTTTCTTTTTGACTTACTTACTGTTAATCCTGACACTTGTTTTTGCATTTTTTAAGGAGGGGTTTTGATTTCCTTTATTTTATGTTCAAAACATTGAGCAACCTTATCAATTTGTCTTTTGATTTTGATTTGTCATCTTTAGATTCTAGTGACTATTTGTTCAAGCATATTGCATTTTGTTTTGCTTGTCTTTTTTGAATGATCATGACTTAATGATTTTGTGACAAAAGTGGATTCAAGCGAGCTCTTCTTTTTGGTGGTGCTTCAAATGACTTAAAGTGGATTCATCTAGATGTGAGGATGATCCCCGTTTTGTCAAATGATGAGATCTAGGCATTATAGAGGAGTTGGAGAAGATTCATGTGACAAATGAATCTATTAAAGGAATTGCCTTTTGACTTGTGGAAGTCGACCAGCATTCTTGTAATTATAACACATCGTCTTTCATCAGGTTTTATGGGGATGTTGATTGTCTACATGTCTTATCTTTGTTTTCTACTTTCCAATAGGACATTTTGCAAAAGCTCAATGTTTGCTAATCCTAACTCACTTGGAATGCTTGGGCGTTCCTTGTCTGATTTAAGATGGCTTGCCTCTAAATACACCGGGATCCTCATATAGATAATTTTCCATTTTTCTTCACTTACTCCTAACAGAAGTCTTAAGGTTGGATTCATTTTACCTAGTGACTAGATTGGATGATCTCCAAGAATATGCTTACTTCCATTCGAACTTTGAAAAATTCATTCTTAAAAGCTTGTATTAGGAGGGATTTTATTCCTTCTTTCTTCATGATAGGGAGCATCTTTATCCTGTGAAGTGGATATGGCTTGTCTACCAACTGAAGAACAGTCCCTTTAAGGACTATTCAACTGATAAACAAGATTTGATATGCTGCCTTCTTAGCGCTGGGTCCTTTTGACACACAAATTATTCTTCATACGTTTTGCCTTTTTTATGCTATTATTTTGATATGCTTTTATATGCTAACTTGCACTTGTTCTATTGCAAGTTGTTAACTTAACTGGGAGATCTTAGAAATTGAATGCTTAAAAATGGATCTTCAAAAGCTTAAAGAGATTCGTGCTTAGCCTTGACCTAAATAAAGCCTATCCAATGTTGGCTTAAAGATTGTTAGTGGTTGGTCATCTCTAGGGCATTCCAAGAGTTTTTTAGCTCAAAACAAGACTCTAGCATCTTGCAAGCTGTCTCGTGACTGATTCTTTTAAGGGCAAAGCCTTTAGCTTTACCTCAGATGTGTCTACCCCTACTTCAAAGAAGATTAAAATAGGATCTTGGTCTGAATTGCAGCCGGTCAAAGCATTTAAGGGGCATATTTCACTTTCAACACAATAAATAGTCCATGGTATAGAAATGTGGACTATGTAGCTTTCTTGTAGGATCAATTGTTACTATCAACTGACTTAAAGTGCAATAAAACTTTCATGGCTAATCATGGGGCCCTTTGACTTATCAAATCCTTCACCACCCAAATTATCTGTTTGGCTACTTTAGTTTTGTTTGCAGTGCCTTACTTTGCTTATGCTGAAAGAAAGTGTTCTAAAGTCAATTTGAACGCTTTGAAGAAAAAGCTCTAAGCTAAGACTGAGAGCTTGGTGAGTGTGATAAAAGCATCCAGGATCTAACCAATCGTGTCTTTGAGCTGGTGAAAGAGAAAGACATAGAGGTGTCTAAGAAAAATAAGTTTGTTGAGATGTTTCTACAATGACATCAAAAGTTAATGGCCAAGCGGAGAGGCCGTGATAAAGACAGACAAGCTTTTGGGTCAAGAAAAAAAAGCTATGAAAGGATATCATCAAGATTGAGAATTTTCTTATACTATGTATTAGTCTAGTTTCAATTAGGCCATATAGTAGATCAAGTATTTCAACCTTAACCTTTTGATCGACCTTACTAAGATAGAAAAGGATATGTCCATGGAAGTGGTCCTAAAGAAGCTTGGCTTAGCTTGAATGATTTTATTTCTTCATCTTTTTTTAGAATTTTTGTATAAGACCTTTGTTATAATGAAGTGTCATGATCCAAATTATTGGCCACGACCAATATGAATATCAATCATCGATTGATAATCACTAGCCTTTAACCTGCTACTACTATCTCCTTTATCCTTTCCTACTCATAATTACATTAATACTTTCACATCACATTCACTTAATCTTGATTAGTTAGTTAAGAATTAATAAGCCTGAAAAAAGAAGGATACACATATTGAAATATTAACATATTCATATTATGTACAAAGGCATTGCCTATCAGGCATATGCCCCATTAAATATTAGTTCAAAATTTTGCTACATGTTTCCAAAAGTTCTACATCAACTACTAACCAGCTTAGAGGAAAACCCTACTCCACCCCTCATATCTCTTCAAGGGCAAGGAAACTAAAAAGTTAAATTAACTTATGTCTTATCTTAAAACCAAGTGTTGATGGTGAAATTTGGTTCATACGGAGAGACCAAATCTCAGCCAACGGAGATTATTCAGTAAACTCCAAACCGCAACCTGGTGTAAAAATTAGAGAAAGAAGAAAAAGAACATACAATAGACAACACAGCTTTTTTAATGTGGTTTAGCTAAATCCGGGCAGCACCAGACCCTATGTCCACGGATGATGTTATTATTGGGAAAGTATTTATGATATATAGTATTTTTACAGGGATTCTTCTCTAGTGAGCTCTATGACTCTCAGCTCTCAGAACTCTCTCTTTTTACAATGACTTCCCCTCTTCTTTTATTACAAAGAGTCCTATATACTTAAAGGCTAATCCTGTAATTTGGCTCTTATAGGCTTTTTGTTAATCAGCAGCTATAAACTGGCTCTTCCTCGATCTACATGCTTAACAGGCCTTTGGTTGGGAGTGACTTCCTTCTGCGGGCTGGGTCTCCATTAGCTGGGCTTTTGCTAGCCCATCCAAAAAATGCTATCAACATAAGCCCCTAACTCTCAGTGTGCTTTGTGGATTGAGAGTTAGACTTCTACTAGCAAAAGCTTGATATACCATGCTAACATAAATAAGTTCTTGCAAATCACAGTTTAAAAGATTTAAGTAGAATGAATGTCCGATAAGTCAATCGACTTCGATAGCAGATATTAATAAATCATATGATTTAACATAAATGG
>JANHAO010008205.1:0-19444 GCA_026873985.1 Saraca asoca | reverse complement strand
TGAATGTAAATACATTGATACTTAATGGATAAAATATAAATCCCAATATATTAAACAATTTTCTCTATTTATTAATCTATTTTTATAATTATCTAAAATGAACCTCCTTAAAACTGATTACGATGTAAGATAATTATTAAATATCTTACTCTTTACATCTACAGTTCCATTTAATGCGTGCGACTCAAATCCTGTTAACAGGGCATTGCTAACGTTTACCTGTTTACATATTTTTCTTCAATAACTATATTTTAAAAAGATATAGTTAAATAAAAAAATTGCGTGGAAACAGTAATAGTGTCATGCATACTTGGCGGGATGAAGCTTCCCAATTCCCAAAAATGATCATGAATTACTTACTTATTTAGAAATAAAATTTCATATTTTTTGTCATAGAAAATAAAGAGAGAAGTGGTCTCTCAATTTTTAATGTCCTGGGCCTGGGCCACAGACATCCTAGCGCAAAAGAGGATGGAGATGGCGGGAAGGAAAAGATATCACGTGCGTCCCGCGCCGACTCCCGCCACATTCTGAAATCTTCGCTTCGCTTCATGTTGCGCGGCTCTTGTTTGAGTTCAGTTGCATTTTGAAACACCGGCGATTTCCAGGGCCCGCCTATTTCTGTCATCAAAGAATTTTGAGCTATCTTTTACTCAAACCAGGTTTCTGGTTATCACTTCGACAATTTTTCAACCTTCAATTGATTCGAACGCATGGTGTCAGACTAGGGTTAGGGCTCTGCATTATGGGGAATAAGGTTACAGACCAACAGTTGTCAACCGTCCGATCTATAGTTGGCTCGGAATATACCGACATGGACATCATCAGAGCCTTACACCTCGCAAACTACGATGCTACCGCCGCCATTAACATTATCTTTGATACCCCCAATTTCAAAACCATAGATAGATTAGGTATTCAGAGGAATCCAAGAGTTTCTCACTCTGATGCTGCAGGTGTCGTCACGAACAGAGAGTCAAAGCAAAATGGAGAGGACAAGAATTTCTCTTCCAAGTCGGAAGCAAATGTTGCTGACTGCACTGCTAGCACGATTGATACTGCTGTTGATGATGTAGGACAGCGTTTGGGTTCACCAGGAAGTGAATGGTGGTTCGTGGGTTGCGGTGAAATGGCGGGCTTGTCAACGTGCAAAGGGAGGACTATCAAGCACGGTGATGAAGTGCTTTTCAAGTTTCCGTTGAAGAAGAGTTCTACTTCGCCATCCCCAGGTAAGGGGTTTGCACGGGGACGACAGGCAGCCGCAACTTGTTCGGAGATAGTGAGATTCTTTACCAAGGAGTTTGGAGAGGTAAGCTGAAAAATGGTAACTTGGATGAATTATTTTACATTGTTTGAATTTGAATTTCTAGTGTCTGAATTGAGGGTTTTTGGCAGATTGGTAGAATACCGAATGAATGGGCACGGTGTCTTTTGCCTCTTGTGCGAGATAACAAAGTCAGGATTGAGGGGCGTTGTAAATTTGCTCCTAACGTTTTGGGCATCATGGACACTATTCTTTTGTCAATCAGGTATGCTCCTATGCCTGTGACAATCATGTCGTGCTAAGTTATATAGATGTTATATTGATGCACGGTGGGATTTGTCTATGTTGAATTACAATTTCCAGTTAATGTGTATCACAAAAATTAAAATTACTTCTTGTTTTTGGTTTCAGCGTATTCATCAATAGTTCAATGTTTCGTAAGCATCATCAAGTTTCTCTGAAAGAGGCCACCAATGCCACTGATGAATCGTTGTTACATCCTCTTCCATCCTTGTTTCGGTTGCTGGGTCTTAACCCTTTTAAAAAGGTGATCGCTAATCTCATATCATCTGATTTTTCCCAACATTCTTGTTTAATTAAGACATATTCAAATTTTTATGGCTTTCATCCATTGGATTAGCCTCTATTTTTTCTATAGAAGGAGGCTCGTCACTGAGTGTGAAGAAAGTTGTGCTGGAAATTGACTTCTATCATTACTTGATTTTTAGGCAGAGTTCACTCCAGGTGACTTGTATACTAAGAAGCGCCCTCTCAACCAAAAGGTACATTACTAATCACATCTGCTTCATTGGTATGTCTACCAACATTTTAGTATGTTATTGTTTTTTAAATGGGAAGCTCTTGTTCAGGCCACATTGCTACATCTCAAATCTAAGCATCCTTCTCAAAATGGCAATGAGATTGACAATGAGGAGTCAATTTCTGAAATTGATCTTGACAATATCGTTGGTGTTGGAGCCTGCTCAGAGCTAGAGGTGCAGCATTCTAAGTGTATTATGCACTGTTTTGTGTTTTTTGTGCCTATGCACGTGTAATGACCTGATAGTTTTGCTCAGGAAATGGATCCCCCAAGTTCTCTTCAGTGTGAACTACGGCCCTACCAAAAGCAGGCTCTTCATTGGATGATCCAGCTGGAGAAGGGACGGCCTATGGATGAGGCAGCAACAACCCTTCATCCATGTTGGGAGGCATATCGTCTGGCAGATGAGTATGTCTATCATTACGTTGATTGAGAATATTTTTGACAAATTAGGGAATGGTTTTGATGGACTGTTTTTTTCCTTGTACTTCTTAGAGGGGAGCATGTTCTTTATTTAAATGCCTTTTCTGGTGAAGCTACAATAGAATTTCCTAGCACACTCCAAATGGCCAGAGGAGGGGTATGCTTTTCAATGAATTAACCCTGGGTAATTTTGTGGTTTTCACATATGGTTTAACTTCTGCAATGTATTGATTTTATTGTGAATTTGAAGATTTTGGCAGATGCCATGGGTCTTGGGAAAACCATTATGACCATTTCCCTCCTCCTTGCCCATTCAGGAAGGGGTGGATCAGTATGTAGTCAATCTGTTGCTCAGGTCCTCACTGAAGGAGGTGAAGTTAATGATGCAAAGGACAAGTTTTCAAATATTCCAAAGAAGGCAGCAAAGTCTACTGGTTTTAATAAATTGATGAAGCCAAAGAATGCTCTAGTGAGTGGTGGCAATCTGATAATATGCCCCATGACTCTTCTGGGGCAATGGAAGGTATCCCTGTTAATTTTTACATACATGTCACACAGCTAATTATGGTTCTGAATTTTTTGATTTGAAAACCGGTATCACTTTGTAGTCAGCTGTGAGGCATATAATCATATGCTTTGTCATTTCTCTGACTATTGGCCATATGTTCAGGCAGAGATTGAAACTCATATGCAGCCTGGTTGTCTGTCTCTTTATGTTCATTATGGACAAAGTAGACCTAAAGATGCAAAAACTCTAGCTCAGTATGATGTAGTAATTACTACTTACGGAGTCTTAGCATCTGAATTTTCCAGTGAGGTAGTTGAAAGCCTATTGTTTTTGGTTTACTTCATTTTTTTTTTTTGGGCTTGCAGTTGAAAGCCTGTTCACTCTGCGAGTTGTCAGCCTGTTTGCTGCTTTCCTTTAAAATAATCAACTGATGCATCTTTTTGTCTGTCTTATGTACAGAATGCAGAGGCTAATGGTGGACTTTTCTCAATTCAGTGGTTTAGAGTAGTTCTTGATGAGGCACATACCATAAAATCATCTAAAAGCCAAGTTTCTATGGCAGCTGCTGCTCTAGTTGCCGACCAACGTTGGTGTCTTACTGGCACTCCTATCCAGGTCAGATATTAGATTTATAAATCTTGTCTTAAACACAATACTGATTACATATCTGTGATTAACTTTGATTAAATCCACTGAGCTGAAGGGCCATAGGGTTCCATCTTTGGGCTGTATAATTAGAATCTGACAATCTGTCCATTTTAACTGCTAAGATTTTGCATAAATTTGTCTATTCGTGCTTCCAGTTGCAGTTGTAACGTAGTTTGTATGCTTTCTGACATGGAAGTTTCTATCACAGAACAACCTTGAGGATATTTACAGTCTTCTTCGATTTCTGAGAATAGAGCCTTGGGGTCATTGGGCCTGGTAAGTTACCTTTTCCTCAATTATGGGCTGGTGCTTCTAATTGAATTACCAATTACTTAAAAAATAATTTGCTTCACTCTTCCCTGTTTTTTCATATGATATTTTGTATTATGCTTCTTTTGCAACTTCTGAAACTCATTTTTGGATGGATTTTGAAAGCGGCTAAAAACTTAAAACAATTGACTTGAATTTCAGTTAAATGGTTTGGTCTTATATGTTATTTTTATTGGCAGGGGAAAAGGATATAATTAATCTGTTGATTTCAGCTTTGAGAACTTTCTAAATTCTTGGGAAGATGCTTTTGAATATAGTTTCCTAAGTTTTCCTTTTGAGGATTGAGTCAGTGGAAACCAACACACATGATAATCCTATCGTATAAAATCTTGGGCTAACTCTAGGCGATATTCTTACCTTACTTTCTACTTTAGTGTCTAAACTTATATTTTTTTGATGATGATGGCATCTATTGGTGAGGAATTCTTAGCTTTATGATTAATTTAGGTTTTAAGGATGGTTTACAATGTTCTCTGCAGGAGGATCTCTTGTCCTCCCCTTTTTTTAATCATTCTTTTCTCAATAAAATCTTTTATGGATTATTATCTATCCCGGTTTCAATATTCAGTATTAAGCTGAAGCACTTCATATGATGGTATTTATGTGTCTGGATTCATGAATTTGGGGGCATACCTTATCTTACTGGTGATGTGATGGAGTTAAGCTCTGTCATCTAATGCTGAAACTTATCGGCTGTGGGCACTCATCATAAGCTAGTGCTACTTTCTTATATCACTTTGATTGTGTTGCCACAGCTGGGTATATTTGGCTGGAGTGCTGGACTTATAAGATTTTGTTATAATCCAGGTGGAACAAACTTGTTCAGAAGCCATTTGAAGATGGTGATGAGAGAGGGTTAAAGTTGGTCCAATCCATTTTGAAGCCAATCATGTTGAGGAGAACAAAACATAGCACAGATCGTGAGGGAAAGTCAGTAAACTGGACATGGACTTGTGGTTCTATTTTAATATGTAGATTTGTGGTTCTATTTTAATATCTAGTGTATGCTATTAACTTACTATTTGTTGCAGGCCTATCCTTGTTCTCCCTCCAGCTGATATGCAGATAATTTATTGTGAACTCACAGAAGCTGAAAAAGACTTTTATGAGGCCCTATTTAAAAGATCAAAGGTACTTCTGATGTGACTGTAATTCCTATTTTTAATCTTATTGTCTTTTTGGTATTAAATATGACAATTTTAATCTAAAATATTGATGAATCCTGTGTAGGTCAAGTTTGACCAGTTTGTTGAGCAGGGGCGTGTGCTTCATAATTATGCTTCAATATTGGAGTTACTTTTGCGTCTTCGGCAATGTTGTGATCATCCATTTCTTGTAATGAGGTGTGGTGCCTTAACTTTCTCTTGTGTGCTCGAGAGTTTTACTAGAGTTCTGCTGCCGGTACAAAGTAGTGTGAGCAACTGGTTTACTAGCTCATAGAAACCTTGGCAGTTGGCACTACTGAAATATATCTAGACATTAAGCTGGATGATGGTTGCACTATGGAGGCTCAAAAGTGATGATTGTGGCTTGGAACTGCTGTTGCACATCTATCTTTACTCTTAAATTATCCTTCCTGATGTAGCCTCATTAGTCATCACTTTATGAGGAAAAAAACCTTAGAAATTCTAATTCCTCTCTTATTGCTAGTCATATTTGATAGGCCAAGGCAGAGTCTTGAGGCCATGCTATGGTTCTTAACAGGATTAATATTAGTTGTTTGTTCACTGTGATTCTCAAACCACTCTCCGCCCCCCTCCAAAAAAAAAAAAGGAATAAAAAACTTGAAATTAAAATTTTGAACAGAAATGTTTGTTAGAGATTGGCATTTGGAGATTCAAGAACGGGTGAAGAAGACCTTTAAAATGTTGAGGGAGTGGGTAGAGCTGTGGTGTTTTTAGAGGAAGATAGTAGTATGAGGAGTGGGAAGAGAAAGAAGGAGCTGAAGATAGGTGTTAACCTGGGTTAGGGTGGATTTGATGAAGAAAGAAAAGAAGGGAACTTTGATGTGGAGCGGAAGAGGTGATAAATAATAATGATTCTTCTGGCCAGATAAATGGAAATTTCAATGGGGGAGACTTGAAAGACATATCCAAGCTTATAGATGACTGAATTATCGCAAAACTGGTTTGAAATTTGTTTTCATCAATTGCCAAGAGCTGAAAATGAGGACCAAACCAAACTTGTTGATATCTCATTTTTTTTGTGCTGCCCTTGAAAAATTGTTCATTTTGGTCAGTTTGGATTAATTTAGTTGGCCAGGCCTTTCTTCCTGTTTTCATGTTTGTTTTATTTTCTCCCAAATCTTGATGATTATTATTGTTTTTCCATATTTCTGAAGAAGTGATAATAATTGGAAACTTCTATGCGACATGTAACAAATAAGATGCTTTATTGTTATATATGGTTGTTTGCATTTTTCTAGTATCATCTTCATTATTAACTTTGGCTTGTTATGGCCACATTTTATTCATCTAGCCGAGGTGATACACAAGAATTTGCTGATCTAAACAAGCTGGCTAAACGTTTTCTTCACGGAACTCCAAATGCTTCAGAAGGGGAAGTAAAAGATGCACCTTCATGGGCTTATATTCAAGAAGTGGTTGAAGAGCTACGCAAGGGGGAACAAGGAGAGTGCCCAATATGCCTTGAAGCATTTGAAGATGCAGTATTGACACCTTGTGCTCACCGCTTATGCCGGGAATGCCTATTGGCAAGTTGGCGGAATTCTACTTCTGGTTTATGTCCTGTTTGTAGGTATCATCAAGTTATATAATTACTATTTTTTTTGTATGTAAATTAATAGTAGGTCTAAGATTATTGTTGTAATGTTTAAGTGAATCTTAATTATGCTAAAAATTCAAAGCACTTATGGTTTCTTTAACAGGAAAATAATCAGCAGGCAGGACCTTATTACTGCCCCGACTGAGAGTCGGTTTCAGATTGATATTGAGAAGAACTGGGTGGAGTCATGCAAGGTAACCGTTCTTTTGGATGAACTTAAAAATCTTCGCTCAACGGGCTCTAAGAGCATTGTCTTCAGCCAGTGGACTGCATTTCTAGACCTCTTGCAGATTCCCTTTGCTCGGTGAGTCATTTTTGGATAAACTATACTGGATGAAAGATGCTTTCTTTGTAGAGAATCTAAGTCATTGTGCTGTCTTTGAAATTGTGCCCCCAAATCTGGGCATGCCTTTTGTCTACCTGTATATTATGATCAATGTCTTCTAACTCGATGTCTGCATGGAGTATTACTTTGATATGTTTAAGATCTACTTTCATTGCTCCTTTCTCAATGATGCAATGATGCTTTTGGCTTTTATTGCATCATGAATGTATTCATCTTTTTCTTGTTGTGGCATTTTGAAATGACATGGCCATGGCTTAGTTTCTTTTTGTAATGCACAAAGATACTGAATAGGTTTCTTATTAGGATGTCATGTCAAGTTAAATAGTATAATACTTTCATTTGTGTCCAGGAATAACATTCCATTTCTTCGACTTGATGGGACATTGAACCAGCAGCAGCGTGAAAAAGTAATTAAACAATTCTCTGAAGATGGCAACATTTTGGTCTGTGACATAGTACCTTTTGCCTTTGTAAGCAACATTGAAAGAGCAGAGTGGACTGGTTCAATTGACTGACTGTATGCAATCATTGGAACCTATTTCTTGCACCAGGTATTGTTAATGTCGCTAAAAGCTGGAGGAGTGGGCATAAATCTTACAGCAGCTTCAAATGCTTTTGTCATGGTATGTGCAATAGATTACGCTGCATAAATATTTTCCATGATTGCTGTTCATATGATTTATGGTACAATGTGGTTAAAAGCTTTTGGAACAAAATTTCTAGATTGTTATGGACTATTAATTGGTTTTGCTATTATTTTTACTGGTGGTGTATAAACGCATACAATGTGTTTATCCTAAGTAATTAGCTGGTTATAAGACTAGGATCCGAATATATTTTAGAGTAAGAACTATACTCTGTACACTGCATGTATAGCATTTGATCTTATATGTTTCTGTTTTTTTTCCCCTATTACAAGTGGCCAAGCGGGAAATTGAAAAAAAGGGGATTAGCTGGGATAGAACTCCTGACATTATTAGTGTCAGGATTTGTATGTATATAGGATTTGGAATTTTGCAAATTCGGCTAGGAATGGAAGGTTTTATAATTAATGAGAATGACCAGTGCCTGAAATGTTAGTTATTAATATTGATATTATTATTTTTATGAAGTGATATATGTGAATTAATTTCTTTAACAATTATGGCTAATTTGTGAATATGAATAATTTGAACAGGATCCGTGGTGGAATCCAGCTGTAGAGGAGCAAGCTGTTATGCGTATTCATCGCATTGGACAAACAAAGAAGGTGGCCATCAAACGGTTTATTGTGAAGGTATGTTTAAATCCCAATTTAAATTTTGACATCATCCACATCAATAAATCGTGTTTTGGTAATTACTTCACTGGGTGAAAATAAATTAATAATTCGTATTTAACACTTTGTTTTTTGTTTAACGCATTTATGTTTTATAAACTAGTTAAACAATATGTGAAATCATGAGAATCATAAAATTAACCATCATAATCAAAGCCGAACTGTGGTCTTTGGATTAACATATGCTACAACATCGGAGATTCAAATCTTCATGATTTCCATAGGCAAATCCTCCTTGTATTACCAATTAAAATGCCAAAATCTTATTAAGCAGTGAGGGTAGTGTGCTTGCATTGCATGCCGAGTTTGATATGGATGGGGTGAGTTTGAAATTGCAGGGAACAGTTGAAGAGAGAATGGAGGCAGTGCAAGCACGTAAACAGCGAATGATTTCTGGTGCCTTAACAGATCAAGAAGTTCGATCTGCACGAATTGAGGAGTTGAAGATGCTTTTCACTTGAAACTTTTACGATTGAATTTGGAGGACACCATTTTTTTATGCATGCAGAGGCCTTTAACTTGATCACGGTGAGGGGGCAAATTGCAGATTAGATGAACCTTGGGGCCCATTTTGCAAGTGAATTTATTGTTATACATAAACGGAGCTGTACATTGTAAATGCTAAATCTAATGTTCAGTTAAGATTGATCATTTTCCTAATGTAATGCTAACAATATTATATCGTGTTTTTCTAGTGACTCTTTTATTGAGCAGTATGCGATGCACGATTAGTACTTGCCTATATTATAACAATTTGAATGCGTATGTATGTATTCAACGTGTAAGGAGTTTTATTAGTTTAAGATATTTTTAAAATATTAAATTTTATAAAAGTTCCAAATGTTACTTTAATGTGTTTTTTTCTTTAAAGATAGTTACAGTCGATCAAGTTGAGTTCAGTATTTGTTTTTTCTTTGGCGGGTAGTTTTTTTTTTCTTTTTTTTATTTGAGTACAACGAATTTGAATTTCAAGCTTTGGTCTGAAATTCAATACAAACTTAAAACATTTTAGTGTTTAGCTCCATCCACTGTTAAAATTTTCAACCTATTGTTTTGCTTCATTTTTAGATGTGCAACATAATAGAATTTAATTGCAGCATGAAAAGAAATGAGTGAAAGAGAGAAAGTAGCATTATTCCATCTAAAAGGGGGAGTGAATCACAATTTTATAAATAATTAATGCGATTCCATCTCTTGGTTCCACTTTAATTTTTCATATAATCTAATTTTCATTATCGTTATATAATATTTTAAATTTTATTATTTTCATATCTTATATCTCATTTTTATTTGCACATTCTCTCAAAATAATTTAGATTCGCCGTAAAGCTCACATTCCATTGAAGGATGTGGAAATACCATGTGTAAAATGAGAGTGGGTCAAGAATTATTGTAATACCTTAATGAATATTTTGAAAGAAAAGATAAATATAGCAAGATAATTTCTATAGAACTATTTAAATAGCTGATAAAAAAGAAACTATTGGTTTAGTTACAATTTTGATCCTTCCTAATAAATAAGTTGATTGTATCTGGACTCCTTAAGCATAACATTTTACTATAGTTCCTCTAATATATAAATTAGAATAAATTAGGTCTAAATTAATAACTTCCATCAAATTAAAACAGAAAATTCAAATTAACAAGCAAAATTTTGCTGGAACTACAAATTGTCAATTATTGAAATAGAAAACAATTCTTTTATTAAGAATTTTAAAATTATATTATAACACTTATCTTAAATTTTTTAATTTATTTGTCATTAAATAGTAAAAATAGTCTTTTTTTTTATTTTTTTTTGTGGGGGACAAATTTTCAAGTGACATTTCGTACTGTCCCAAAATATGTTCTATTAACTTATTTAATACATTATATCTTACTTCTAATATCCTATCTTCATCTATCATTTCGTCAAATTGATCCCATACTACAAAAGTTACGTGGCTTAGTGGCTTAACCTAACCTATTTGTAAAATTGAAGAGGTTTAGGCCTAACTTTTAATTCAATTTACAAAATATGTTAGGTCATATTAATTAAAACATAATGTATTAGGCTAGTTCATATATTATTATATATAAAATAGAATAGGCTTAGGCATGTCCTTTTATGTAAGCTTAGCCTATTTTAGACAAGGCTTAAATTAACCTAATATACTTCTACTCTTATTCATGGCTCTATTAAATTTAAAAATATTATCTAAACAATAAATGTAATAAATTCAATAAAAAATTTATCATGAAATATTCTAATATTTATATCCAAATGACAATATATTTATAATGTAATTTGAATTATAGATAAATTTTTAATGACTATTTTGTTAAATATTTATTTTAATTATTGAATTAAAAAGTATTAAGATGGATAGATAATGAATAACCTTAGATTGATCTTTAAATGACTCTTTGTGTTAATGAATAAACATTCTATTCATTCATTTGATCCATTATATATTATAGATGAATTTGAATAGATAAAAAATTGGGTGGATTCATGGATATGCATCCATTTTCACACTCTTAAAATTTCTTAATTCCTTTCTTCATTGCCAAACACAATAGCAAGTGGTGACTCTTCTCCTAGGCTCACTAAATCGGTTTCCTATTTGGTTGTCAAAGGCATCATTATAAAAAATGCGGTATATATAAAATTGTGATATGGAGAAAAAAGTGATAGATTACTTTTTTTTTTTTTCACAATTTCTGAAAAAATAATGCATATATATACATACATACATATATATATATATATATATAACATAATTCCTGACACTTGATAAACTGATTAAAACATAAGCTTCCCTTTCATTTAGGCAAGGACCCATTTGACTATTGTAATAATGGAGCTTGAAGCCACACATGGACTTGAAGATATTTTGCTATAATATCTTCAACTTGCAGTGATGAAGTGCTGGGCGTTGGAGGAAGACAAGGAAGCATCGATGAGATGAGATCAACAGTGGCTTGAAATTCTAAAAATGACGCTTATATGAAACAAATGTCTATAGTGTAGTAGCACCAAGGCATGTGTTCCGATGACAGCTTCTCTAAGTTACCACCATAAGAAGAAGCATAAATCTTGGCCCAGCCTAAAGAAATCGCAAGCATGAAAAAGAGAGAACATATTTTAACAATAGATAGTAACGGCAGGAATTTGGATTTTAAATATTAATTAATATTTGATTTTTTCATTTCTGTTATTCAATTTTGGACCCTGGGGGTCAAAGACAGCCTCATTAGTCTCCCAAATCTAGACAAGAAGATTATTGAGACTCAAAAGAATGCTCCACACTTCTGTCATCACTATTGATCTTTAACTTGCATCACTCAAAAAGTGTTTTGTATTGAGGCAAATATTTCAAGAGAAGATCAAGTTTGGTGAGCTAAAGTTGGACGATGAAGATATTAACACAATGCTTGGGCATGATGTAAACGTGATCTCGTGCTCATCTTATCTTATTATAGAAGAGCCTGACAATGATGTAACTAAAGAACAAATAGCTGAGGCTGTGGATGCCTCAAAGGCTCGTGCTTTAATCAAATCACCAAACTTTTGGTAGTTTTTCAACTTTATAAATTTTGATAAGGAAAGGAAGTGTCAAGCTTTTTTGACAATTGTAAGGATTTCTTAATCTAAGGGAGGAAGTTGTTGCTCAATAGACATAATCTTATTAAGGTATCTCTCACCCATAATATGATGATAATTTTTAAAGAATCTGACCACCAAGTATCCCACGTGGGGCATAATAGACCTCTTTATCGGGAAGCCACAATAGAGGGAGCAAAGATAAGAAGGGCTTTGGCTGATAATGGATCAGTGGTGAACATAATTCCGATATCCTTACTTTTAAGGCCATTAATTTTCCTAGGAAGTGAATTGTACAAACCCAACCATTTTAAATACCTCTGAAGGTCGCCTATAGAAATGATTAGACATGTGCATGTTAACTTGAGAGTAAGTCCAATCAAAACATCCAATAAGTTTAGTGTGATTGAGGAGAACTTGGGCCATCATATCATTTGAGGAAGAACTTGGCTTTATGCACACAATTGCGTACCCTCCACTTTACAGCAATGTGCCAAGGCAAACGTTATAGGGGGAAGATATTGAGCTCTTTGCTTCGAGGCCCCCTATGATGAGGATAAGGCCTATTTCATGGAGGCTATACTGTTTGATGAATTATCCGAGCCAAGTACTAGTTCCGTAGAGAAGCCACAGAGGGTGATAATTAATACAACAGAATTGAAAGGCAGAGATCCTGTTAAAAAAACATCTCCTGTGATTGAAGGAATTGAAAAAACAACAGTAAAGGATCAGGCAAATGAAATTATGGAAGAAACCACAGAGGAAGTTCCACTTTTCATGAAACTTAAAATGGAAGAGTCAGCAAGTTCAGCTTCTATTGTCCTCCCATCTAAAAACCCCAAGGGAAAGACTGTCTATCACTTTTAACAAGATGATGGTCTTGGGGGACAAAAAGAACCACCAATTACTTGTTCTGTGTCCCCTATACCTGGTTCCTTCTAAAGATGGAGAAGAACCACTTATTACTTACTGCTCGTGTCCCCCAAACCTTATTCTTCCTGAAGACAGATAATAATTGCCAATTGTTTACCTTGTGTCCCCTAGACCCCATTCCTCCTAAAGATGAGCCACCCTTGATAGAAGAAGAGCTTGAAGAAGTACCCTAAACAATGCAAGACCACTTAAGCCATTAGGTCAGGTATTGGAAGTTGTCAACCTGGGAAAAGAAGGTCAAAAGAGGATTATAATGATCAATCAAGAATTAAATCCAGAGGAATGAGAAGAATTAATCCCACTGTTAAAAGAACTTAAAGATGTCTTTTCTTGGGAATATTATGAAATGTCAAGACTATGAAGTAGTGGGATTAATAGTGGTTATGCCTTTTGGATTGAAAAATGTTAGGGCTAACTTTCAAAGGGCAATGATAAACATCTTTCATGACATGTTACATGACTTATTCGAGTATTATGTAGACGATATAGTTGTCAAGTCAAAAAAGAAAGAAGATCACCTTTCTCACCTTCAAAATATTTTTGAAATATGCAAAAAATATTAACTAAAATTAAACACACTCAAGTGTGCCTCTAGAGTCTTTTTCAATAAATTCTTAGGGTGCAAAGTTCATAAAGGTGGAATTAATATAGATAGAGATAAAGTAAAAGCCATCAGAGAAATGCCTCGCTTTCCAATCTAAAAGAGCTTAGGTAGTTCATTGGGAGAGTTTCCTATGTTAGACAATTCATTCCGACTTTATTAGAGCTTATTCATATGTTTAAGCCATTGTTTAAAGAGAGTTCACATTTCAATTGGAAAGAAGAGCATTAGAAGTCATTAGAAGTGGTACTATAATCCTTATGCTTTGTTCATACCATGACAATGCCATAGTGGGGGTCTCCCTTCATTCTTTATTTTACTTCGACCAGTAGGTCATTTGGAGCACTCATTGCTCAAAAAGTGAATGGTAGAGAGAAACTTATCTATTATCTTAGTCATTTAATAAAGGGATTGGAGCTAAGATACTCACCTTTGGTTTGGCACTTATTCACATTGCATAGAAGTTTCATCACCACTTCTTGGCTCACCCTATGCATTTAGTGATGAAATCAAATCCCATGAAGTTCTTAGTCAAATGACCCATTCTCATAACACATATAGTTTGTTAGATGCTACAAATAGGGGAATTTGAGATAACCCCAATGCCTACAAAAGCTTAGAAGATCTAGGCCCTTGCCTATTTGCTCACACGCTTCCCACATGGAGAATATGAACTTATTAGAAAAGAAATTTCAAAAGACTTCCTAGAAATTAACATCAATGCCTTATGTGAAGTAGAGGAACCTTGAATTCTCCATTTTGATGAATCACCTTCAACACTAAAGGATGGAGTCAGCATTGTTCTAATTAGTCCAAAGGGAGAAGTCCACCCACTTGCTTGTAAGCTTACTTTTTCATGCATTAACAACAAAGTTGAATATGAAACTCTTATCTTAGGGTTCATGTTGGCCAAGGAAATGAAAGTGACTAACTTGATTGTTAAGGGAGATTTTTGCCTAGTGATAAGACAAATGAATGGAGAATACGAAATAAGAGAACAAACATCAGTAGAATATAGGGAAATAGCACAGGTTCACTTGTTACATTTCAAACAAGTTCGCTTTATCCATATTTAACATGCCAATAATAAAAAAGTGGATGCCTTAGCAAGAATTGGAGTGAAGGTTGATGTACAAGGGAAGGATATTGCCTTCATGATTGCCAAGCTACAAAGACAACCTTGCAAAGTCTTGAATCTTCAACCCATACCACTTGACAAGGATAATTGGTGAATTTCCACACTTCTTGAACTATTCGATCTTGCTAAAGCAAATCCTCAAACTTTGAAGGAATTTTAACTATTCAAAGGCAAAGTTTATAGAAAAAGTTCAGAAAGACTATTGATGTAATGTTTGTTTGTGCTTGAAGGAATTACAAAGATAGATGCAATTCATTAGGATTTAGGTGGAGAAGATGACCTTCTTTTTTATCATTGGATTCTAAGGCAGGGGATTTATTGGCCTATGATGAAGAAACAATGGGAGGAATGTCAAGCTTAGTGTGGGATATATTTTGAAGTTCATAAAGAAGAAGTAAATATAGTGGACTTTGGAGACAATTGGCAAAAAGTGTATTTACAATACCTTAAAGGAGGAGTGCTTCCAAGTAATCACAAAGAAATGGAAAAGGTTAAAAAGAACTCTTTTAAATACTTTCTCAAAGACAATATTTTATATAGAAGAGGGGTAGATAATGTCTGCCAATGATGCTTAGGAAAAAAAGAGCAGCAGATGGTCTTAGAAGAAGCTCATTAGAGTGCTTGTGGAGAACACTAAGGGGTTAGGAGGTTACATAACGAACTAATGAGACTAGGGTATTATTAGCCCACCATGGAAAATGATGCCTTAAGTTATGTTCATTGATGTGAACTATGCCAACTTCATGCTAATTCCATTCATGCCTTCATGGTAAAGCTTATGCACTATCCATTCCTTGGCCCTTTATCACTTGGCATTTGACTTAATTGGTCTTATTATACCTGGCTCCAGAGGATGGGTTTGGATCCTAGAAGTAATGAAACTCTTCACAAAGTGGGTGGAGGCTAAGACCCTTAGAGTAGCTTACAGTGAAGTAGTCATCAACTTTATTAATGAAAACCTCAAATATAGATTTGGAATACCAAAGAGGACAATATCCAATAACAAGACACCTTTCGTAAATAGGGTAGTGAAAGCACTAATGGAAACATACAAGATCACTCATGACAAATCAAGCCCCTAGTATCCAAAGGGAAATAGCCAAATGGAAGCCACAAACAAAACTCTTATTAGAATCTTAAAAAGGATGGTGTAACAAAAGCATCATGAATGGGTAGATTATCTTGCACTAACCTTGTGGTCATATCAAACTTCAAAGAGAGATCCCATCCAACATCTTGCAGTTACCTTGTGGTCTTCTAGATTTAGTTTTTTGTCAAGTTTATATGCCAAATAGAGTTATTTGTGTCTTGTTTCATGGTATGGTCAGGTCGAAACTATGAAAGGATTGATTTGGATTGAAATATGTAATTTGACACTATTTTAGACTTTTGGCTATCTCTAAAGTTTTGGACCTCTATTTAGGATGATTTTTATATATTTGAAAGTTAAGACAAAGACCTATAATTGTTACAGAGAGTTTCAAGCCCATTTTGGACATTTGGTGGTTTAAAATCAGCCCATAAGTTGAAGTAGAATGCTGACCTCATTGAATCCTAAATCATTCATGGTATTTTCATGATATTTAAAGCTATAAACCTTATATCAGTGCAAACCTAAGCCTATTATATGGCTAAGATCCTTATCTATAACTTTCATTAAGGGCTTAGGTTGAAAATGCATCATTTTGAATGAAAAAAGAAGGTTATGAAGTTAAGTGACAGAATCTAATACAGGTTAGACTACTCTGAACCACCACTCCAGAATCATGAAGGGTTAATTTTTTTTTCATATAAATAAGAGTTCCTTTAGGACAGAGGAAAACATAGTACCTCTTAGATTTTTTTCTTTTTCTTTTAATTTTGTTTCTATTTTCTTTACAATGAGTTGTTGAACATGTTTTTCAATTCAAGAAAATTCTACTTCAATTTATTATGAATGTGAGACTGGATTTATTTTGTTAAATTATTCTAAATTCAATTATCTATTGTTCCTCTATTCTTATAGATTTATGATTGCATAAGAAGATTTTCTAATAAGACCAATTAGTTAATTGTTTATTGTGATTATCTGCTAACTGCACTTCATAATTCGTAATTGTTATGAGAGTTTAGTATAGGTAGTGATTATATATTAATGATTATGATCCCAGTTTTTGTTCAATACCTAAGGGAAATGTAGGATGAATTATAAGATTTGCACTGGTGTAAAATTGTTATTTGATTTTAGCTTCCTCTTGTTCGTAATGCTATTATTAATCTAACTAGAATTGCTTAATACCGAATTAGTCAATAATAAAAATTTAATTTTGGTGTTGGACTTGAATTAAAGAATTTAGGGAAGAAAGATAAGGATTATTCTGGTGTCTGCGTAATTCTTGGCTAAGTAATTGAAAAAGGGATAATATTTAGGCATTGATGATTATTCTGTGAACTGAACATATAAATCTCTTTTGAATTGATGTTTTCCTAATAAAAGTCTTCTTGATAATTTAAATTATGCTTTTGTTTAATATTTCAATCTTAATACAAAACCCCCATTTTATTAAGTTTGTTGCATTTAATAAATTAGGACCATAAATTAATTAAAGAATTTCTAAGGTTTGACCTGAACTCAATAATGCTACAAATTTTTGGAGTTCAATAATTTAATTTTGGTGGATTTGATAACCATCAGAGTCCAAACCATGGCCCCTCTTCACTTAGGAAGGCCAACCAGCCTTAAAGAAAAGAAAAGGGAAAATTGGTTAAAACTTGAAGTCAAATGGGGAAAGTAAGTCAAAAAGGGAGAAATTAAAGAGGTGTAGTCCTTTTTGGAAAGCCACACGATAACTACAAAGGAAAAGAGAAGAAGATTTCCTTCTTTGTGATTTCTAAAAAGTGGCTGACTCATCAATTAGTAATTAAGAAAAAGAAAGTCTCATAAATTAAGGAAATCATTGCAAACCTAAAAAGATTTTGAGAAAGCCTTTTTTGAAGATATTTCCTTCTCTTCTTTAATGAAAGATGCTACCTCATCTTCTTCCATTAATTATGAGGAGACAAGTCATTACTCCAACTCACCCATTCTCTAGATTTTTCTTTCTTTATTTACTCTCCTTCTAATTACTCATTCTCACCTAAAAAGCAACTAAACTCTCTTTTCTCTTCTCCAAGTTCATGACAACACTCAAATCACTGCATTAGTTGAACACTTTTCTTTCCTTTTCACTCAAACTTTAGCTGTTCAAGATTTCATACTCGATTACTCCAAGTTGCACAAGGTAAACCCTTCATCTTCCTTTTCTCATCTTCACTCCTTCATTAGTTTTTTCTCATGAGTTGAGGAGAAAAAATTTGTCAAAGAAAAAGAAGATGAGATGGTTCTAGTATTTCAAATAATCTTGAGAAAATGAAGTGTGAGTTTTCTTTCAAAAAAAAAAAAAAAAGAACCATGCTCATTTATTTGCTTAAAGAGTGAACGTTATAAGTTTAAAATGAAACCCTAAATTTGCAAGGCTCATAAGTTTTGACCATGAGAAAAAGAAAAATGAGGAGAGTTTCTTTCAAACTCTTTCCAACTCATTTATTGTCTTGTTTGAAAATAACTCCTTTTGCTTTCATATAGGCTTACCCTCTTCAAGGAAAAACTTTGGTAGTGAGTGACTTTCTAACGTCTCTTTGGTAAGTTTTCTTTGGAAATATTTACTTAGACTTGCATATTTTCTTGTTTATGGTTTCCTCCTAACTAATACTACACAAATCATACTAATCTTGCTTGTTGTTAAAAGAAAATGAATGAATTTGTTTGGAATCATGAAGGTTTCGGCCATGAGGACAAAAATGGTTCAAGAGGACTTTGTTTGAGTTTTGAGTGCATTTTGTTTATTTATGATCTCTTAAAATTTTGGTATCTTGAAAGGCAAATCAAGATTTATGGTGAGTCATGGTAGTTTAGTGTTTATGGTTAGTAGATTATATTTGTAACACTAACATGTGTGTTATTAATGCCTAAAAGTTTAAAGAAAAAGTCACAAAAGGGCTATTTTTATTAAGGGGAGGTTCGGTCACCCTAAGCAAATATATGTGGAAAATGCCTTTTATGGCCAAATGCCTTGGATGTGTTATCCAAGGGCCTTTTGATCATTTAGTGGCAAGACTCAAAATTTTGAGGAAGACCCTTTGATGCTTATAGCTTTTCCTTTGAAAGAGATAAGGGTTTTCTTTAAAATTTAATGCAAATTTGGAAAAAGAAAGGTATCCAAAAATGAAAATCAAAGTTGGGCTTGAGATGTTTTTTTAGATGACAAACTAGCTAAAATGGACTTGGTATGAATGGTATTTTAAAACTTGACTTGGACTATGAATTGTCATGACAATAAAGTCTTGGTCATGATCGGTGTGAATATCACTCCCCCATTAGATATTCACTAGCCTTTTACCATCTCTGCCTATTATCATTATCTTAAGTTATTCTTGGAATTATCTCATCATAATACAAAGATGACTAAATTGTAACAAACTCATTACATAAGGTTACTCATGAGAAAATATATACAAATATTTTTTAATTTACACTGGTATTGCCCAACAGGCCACATATTAGTCTTGTTCAAGTGTATATAATGTTGGGTTTCATGGCAACAAGCACAGCGAAAATTTAAAATTTTGAAACCCTAGCCATGGATCCATGTGTAGAATATAAACTAGTTGGTCCAGAAAAATACCTTTTCGTGTTGCGTTTATTGCAATGTGCAGCAACACAGGTC
>JANHAO010008204.1:0-19533 GCA_026873985.1 Saraca asoca | reverse complement strand
ATCAGTAAATCTCCAAGTAGTGATCGCATGACTGATCCTATGACTTAAGATTGTGGGATGTCTTTTACATGAAAGGTTATGCTTTAACCAAGTCAAACATGACTCTATTCATAAGGAACTATAAAGGCTTGTGTTGGGCATTTCTAAAAGTGTAGTTAGGCATTGCCTAATCAAGATGGGATTCATTACCACTATTTGGAGTAGATATCTGATGGCCACTTGATGAATTAGTTTGACTAGTGAAATTCATGCGTATGGTTGAATAAGAGACTCAAATGTGATTTGAGTGCTCGAATTCATCTAAGTCAAATAATTCACGAGGTTAAGAAACTTTGATTGGTTATAAAGGTTAACTTTCATCCATGCCTCTGACTAATCTAGATATGGGTAATGGAAGGATTGTATTATGCACGTAATGTGTTAGACACACATACAGGTCATTCATATACAGGCTTGTCATCTTGAAGACTCCTACCGTGAATTGGGTAGGTATAATGGCTTGCTAGAGTCTGCTTATAGCTTAAAGTCCAATTCGATTAGTTTGGAGAAATTAATATGCCTTCAAAGGGTTTGAAGGGCATTTTGAACTTTTGCCAACAGATCGGGGGCCTACTGGGTCACACGCATAATGGGGAACGTTATGGCCAAGGTTTGGATGAGTTTAATGTCCAAGGGACCAAAATGCAATTTAGTACAATTACGATGGGGCCAAAAGGTTATTTGTTACAAAGGTTGGGGCTAATTTGCAAATAATAAAAAGTTTTTACTTAGCCCCAAAATGACGCCGTTTCATGACATCTTCTTCATCCTAAATTTGCTGAAGTGTTTCGGCACTTCTCAAGGGGAAATGGAAGAGATGTCGCCGAAGAAGGGGAGATGAGATCTCCATGGTTTTAGGCCAAATCAAGCCAAAAGGAGAGAGATCCAAAAGGGTTTTGATGCTTTCTTCTTATTCTTATTCTTCTTCTTCTTCTTCTTCTCTTATGGCTGAAAAGGTTTCAGTTTTATGGAGAAAGTTTTCTCCATGTGTTTCGGCCATGGTGGCCGAACTAAGGAAGAAGAAGTGGCCAAAAAATGTTTTGGTGTTTTGGCTCCCATCTTAGTCCATCCAACTTCCCACACTAGCTAACATAAGGAGAGGAATTGAAGAGGCCATAGAGGATGTTTTTCGACGTGGATTTCCTGTAGAGGCAACACACATGAGTTGCTATGGTGATCACAAGCTTCCATTGCAAAACGAGCTGGACTAAAAGTTAGTTTTGCTTTCCTTTTCTCTAGATTTGATCTAAGATGTTATACAACCTCTAACAATGGGATCTTTGGGTAAGTTTGGTTCGGCCAAGGCAAGTTTTCTCAGAAATTTTTTTGAAATTTCTGCCCTCTTTGGTTGTACCAAACTTTATAGATATAACATAGCTAATAAATGCATTTACTTAAAGTTCACAAAAGAGTATGAAGTAATCGTTTAGGTTTCTAACTTTTATGTCTAAGATGAACGATTTAATGAAAATGATACAATTTTAGGGATAAAAGTTATCAAGCATGATAAAGGTTTTTCATTCATTCAAAAACACTTTACATAGAGAAATTATTAAATAAATTTCAATATCTTAATGTTAAGAAAGCTAGCACTCCATATGATTCAAGTGTAAAGCTCATTGAAAATAATGGTAGACCAATTGAACAATTGAAATATGCTCATGCTATGGAAGCTTGTTGTATTTTATGCATTGCACAAGGCATGATAAAGCATATGCTATATGTAAGTTTTCATGATTTACAAGTAAGCTTTCATAATTATACAAATTTTCCTTCTATATTAAAAGGTAAGGACCTTGAATTTGAAATTAATTTATGCAAATTTTCCTTCTATTCTAGAAGGTTATTCAAATGTAAGTTGGATAACAAGTGATAGTGATAATAAATCCACAAGAAGGTGGATTTTTATATTAGCTGGTGGTGTTATAAGTTGGGCATCAAAGAAGCAAACTTGTATCTCAAATTCTATAATTGAGATAGAGTATAGCTTTGGCTACTATAGGTAAAGAAGTAAAATGGTTAAGAAACATATTGCTAAAACTAAGTTGTGGCCATAACCAATGCCACCTATTTCCTTACACTGTGATAATAAGGTTACTTTGTCCAATGCATATAGTAATGTATACATAGAAAGTCTAAACATATTAGTCTAAGCATGATTATGTGAGAGAATTGATCCATCGTAGTGTCATGACGATTATTTATACCATATTAGCAAAAACTTGATGGATCCTCTTACCAAACCTTTGCTAAGAGATAGGATATAAAGGACAACTAGTGGTATGGTACTACATTAAACCTATTTGACACAATAATGGACACCTAACTTTGAATTAGCAAAAGTATCCTTAAAGTTTAAAAGGTAACAACGAGTTAATGAAAATAGTGTCTATTTAGCATTAAATCCCATATAAACAGCTAAGGTTGATGTTTGAATGCAAATAAGAGAAGAGAAGAAAGATCACATTAAGTGAGATTTGGGTGCACAACACATGTGCTAGGTTGATGTATTGTATGTTGAAAGGTTGGTATCTCCCTTCTTTAAATATAAGAGATTAAAACACAAGCAAGAGTGGAGAGCAAATATGAGTGGTGCATAACCTAGGGCTTCCCTTGTTTATGTCATACACTTTTTCATCTGGTTGGGTTGCATAGCTAGGGTTAACATTTTGGGCTTGTGTGTTGCCCCTTTTAGCCTAAGGAGTTCAAACTCATTGCTTGGGTCATAATGAATCCAAACTCATTAACCTTTATTTACCCTTCTTTTCTATCCAACAAGCCTAAACTATGAATGCAAACTCAAACTCTCTTATGCAATAATTCTTAAACTATTTTAATTTATTAATTAAGATAACTTTTTAGGTGAGAAATTATTCATCCACTTATGATCTCCTCCAGAGTTAATATAAATGTTTTTACAATATTCAAATATCAACATTGAAAATTTACCACTATTTAATAATTGTAATATCTATTAGAATTACCAAATCATTGATTAATTAGCACTTCTAATCATGTTAGAATACTTAATTAATCATTTTAAATTTTCAAAATATTCACTAATTGAATACTTAAATTCAAAACATTTTACATTCTACTTTTCCTTTGACTTTGAATCAAAGTGATTTTTTGTGTGTGACCCATTAAATTTTTATACATTTGGTAATGAATTTATTTACAAACGTTTGCAAGTTTAATTAAATTAAAACTTCTTTTAATTCAAACACAATTTCCCTAAATTGGTCAAATATAATTCATAAATCATGATTAGTTTCTCGCAAAGCATCATGACCACCCAAATGTCAAGAATAGATTTTTAGAAATTAAAATCTTTCATAACAAGGTGTTAGTGTATAATTTAATCCCTTCATTTCTTAATATTCAAATTAGACTTATGGTGTAGTTTAAATGTCAACCCAAATTTAAACGTCTAATTATAGGTGCATGTCTGACTATGTGCTATCTCACAATTGATTATACATTAAACTCGTTTTATGTAATTCATATATAGGTCTATGATTTTGATCATAGTACAAGTGTCAAAACATCTTTTAAATATCTTTCCTTGTTACCAAGAAGGATGAATTCTTTCTTGATCAATCACTACATTCATGTATTTTGTAATACACCTAACAATTACTCATACATTCTTTAAGAGTGCAATTCTAGAATAATATCAAAATACATACTTCCATACATAAGGTACTATGTTGATTTTAAATCTAAGGATCACTTACACCACTTTTCACATGAAAGGTCCATTGGCACATGATAATATTCTATATAGTTTCTCATGACCAATCAATCTAGTCATATGTTCTATAACACATACCTATATATCCTATCCAGATATCAGCATATCTATAGTTTATAAAATCACTGCATTTTTTTAAAAGAATGTGACATAACATATGATGGTTTACTTATGAACAATTGATATCTTATTTTCTTAATAATTCAATAAACATAGATATATAAAAATAAAATTATATATATAAATTATCTCATAATTACAATCTTAATTGCAATTAATTTATGTATAATTATATTTCAAGGACTTTATCTAATATAGCATACATATATTAAAACTAAATTGATAAAAATGTCAAAGTATCATGTTTATCAAATATGTTATGATATATAGTTTCTATGTCATTATAATTGATTGTCTCTAGGGCATTTATATTAATAGGTGCCACCTTGAATAAGAGTTTAAAGTATTTTCACTCCTATAAGTATATATTCATAAAAAATGGGATTCCTTAGCATATGGTCATAATAGTGCTAATGCTAGTTGTAAATCTTTTTTTGGAAAGAATAATAAGTATGGTGTGTGTAGTATTTTCAATTCTAATAATAAGGAATTGTAATTTAACCCTATGACATCATATACTTCATTAAGGTCCTAAAATGCTTATCCTAAGTGAACACTAAAATCAATGAGATATCTTCATTTATGCATCATATTTATTATGATGGTGTTACAATTTACAAACTAGTGGGTAATTGTTGAGTAGTTTGTAAATTATAAAAAAAAATTTGAAAGGTTCGACATAAGGTAGAATAGAACATGAGTAGTTTTGTCAAAAAACTTGTCAGGTTATATCTAAGAGATATATTGGTCCACAATCAAAAGACACATTAATTCTCATCCATAAGATATATTGATTCTCATCCTGGAGACATGTTGGATTATATCTAAGATATATAAATATTTGTATTAATAGACATAAAGGTTCATATACCAAGACGTGATAGTTTATAGTTAAGAAATACAATAATTGGTATGAAAAAAACATAATTATTCAAGTTCAAGAAACATAATAATCGTTCCAAGCAACGATTCATTGTTTATATAAGAGTGTTTCACTTTGAGTTTTTTAACCAACATTTTACTTTTCATTAGAGAGTTTTGAAGAGTTTTTTTTTTTTTTTTGTATTTTAAGGTAAAACTCTTCTTTATATGAAAGGTTATTACATTAAAAATAGTGTAGTTACTATACATTTTAGAATTATTTTTTTTAATATCTCTTATTCTATAATTTTCCTAATGGACACTATACCAAATGGATGATTTGTTGAACCTGGCATACTGGGGCTATCCAGCTATCATCTTGAAAGCGAATTGAAATTTTGGATCAAAATTAAGCATGTAGATATCAAAAGTGATTGTCATTACTAGAAAATAGAGCAAGGAAAACCATGTAATCAAGCAAAATGAAAGTGATTAGAGAGAGAATGAGCATCAACATCACCAAATTGTTTCGCCAAAACACTTTTATCTTATTCCATCGGAGGAGTACGTCATTTTTATATTTTATTTTATATGTTTATTTTTACATTTTTTGCATTAAAAAATTAAGTTATACTGTGGATTTCACCTTATTTGTCGGATGATATAGTATTTTTCATCTACATTTAAAATGTAAAAGTGTGCTTATTGTAATTCTAAAATGGTAAAAATAGATCAAACTAAATCTCTACTCTTAAGGCAAAACAATGGCAAACATAAAAGAAAGGGAAAGCATATTTATGAATTGAGAGTTATTCTTTCTATACAAGTTGAGTAAAGGATGTTTAGTAAACAATTTTTGATAAGATGATCATTGATTTGAAGAGTTTTAGTTATTTGATTAAGCCACTCAATTATTTTGAGTATGTGATAAATAGTTATTTGAGTTAGCTTTTGAATTTTAGTTGTTTGAGTAAGTTACTTAATTATTTTAAATATTTGGTAAATGATTATTTGAGTAAACTTTTTAACTATCAGAAAACTAATTTCAAAAAGATTGAGAACTCAACTTTTTCAATTAGGTAATTGGCATTTATGATATAAAAAGACACAATTACTCCTGATTGACATTTATTTTAAAAAATGGTGCTAACATCTTATGTTCTAAATGGAATTTGTTGTTAAAATTTTATTTGGACTAATAATTTAAGCATTTTTGATATATTTTATGATAAATTATTTCTCAATTGATTTATATGCATAAATATATTATTGATGATTCTTAATTTCCTTCTCTCCCATCATTAATTTATAAGAAATAACAAAAATATAAACAACAATAATAATAACAATTAATAATAATAAATTTATTTTTATCTATAATTATCTATTTCTTAATAAAAATTTATAATGAATTATAACTATTTATTTCTTAAAATAAAATATAATAAGTATAATAAATTATAATTAATTTTTTTAAAGAAAATATAATAAATTATAATTATCTATTTTTTAAAAAATTAGTAAGTAATAAATTATAATGATATTTTTAGAAAAAATTTAATCTAATAAATATTATATTAAAATATGAAATATTATTAAAATAAAAGAATATTCAAATAAATAATAAAATATATTCATATTATTCTACATATAAACAAATAATAATAAACATCTGATTTTATTAAATATCTTTATATAAATAATAACTATCAATTAATTAAATCAATTTATATAATCAACTATAACTAACTATTAATGAATAAGTCAATAACTAATATTATGGGTTAATTGTCAAACGTGGCTTTGAAGTGAGAAAAGAGGGAAACGAATAAAGAAAGGCCTAATCCTAATTCAAAATTAATTATAACCTAAGATGATGACTGATCATACAATGATGGCGGTGGTAGTTTACTTCCTTTGTTTTCCCATGCAACTGTAGATTTGACCATAAGGTGGTCGAACAATATTGAAGAAACTCATCTTTTATGAGTGGCTTAGCAAATCAAATACAACTAGACGCAACAATGACAACGACCAACATCCAACTTCAATCAACAAAATTGTGAAGCCAATCTCATGGGAAAAAAATTAATAAAAAAGATATCTTAAGATTCAATAATTTCACTTTTCTTAGGTGGAATAATATATATATATATATATGTAATTTAAGTAAGTAATTAAAATTATGATGTACAACAATAATTTAAGCTATGGTATGTATGAGAATATTTAATGGTTGAAAAGACCTAAAACTTTTAAAAGTGATTATAATTGAATTCCAACATCAAGGGGGTTGCTTTCCAGATTGATGTTTATAAATAATTGGTGCTTGAATTAGCACCTTAAGTTCTGCCATGTTGTCCACGTAAGTAAATCATAGTTGGCTGGAAAAGAACATATTCCATGTCAAGCTATGCATTATCCCATTTCTATAAAAAAGATAACTAAATTAAGTAGTGTAGTAATATTCAATTTTGTCTTAATATATTTTTTTTTAATGTTCAAATTTAAACCCAAAATATTATCTATGTGAAGTGATTTATCATTTATATTATAAAAAAAAACACCTAAATTAAGTTAAAAATTTTCCATTTCAAAGTTCTCATATGAACTAAAAAGTGACTATTAGCATCATGAATGGTGAGCAAATCAATCATTATTCTTGTTCGCCATTCTTGTTTTGAGCATCCATATATTTATTTATTTTTTTGACAATTTTATGCATATATATTTATAATATAATTTTAAATATATAGAGTCACAATTTAATTTAAATTTTTCATATGTATAATTGTAAAGTATAGTGAATTGATAAGAGTGTAATTTTTTTTCTAACTTTGTGATGTCATCACATTATCAATTTGTCACAGGGGAAGCTTTTTTCTTATACAATAATTTTCTTTTTATACATTAACAACAATGAGATTTCAAATTAAGACTTTTAATGTATTATTTAAATTTCGCATTATTAGATCACTGTTCAAACAATTTTATATTAATTAAGATGCCTTATAGTAGTCATGCATGACGTTATTTTTGAGATAAACATAACAAATATAAAAGTCCATTTCATTTTCTCTCTTTTTTGCAGTATTTTGTATGGAAGATCGCGTAATTTTATTGTCTAAAAGCACAAAACATCATCAAAAGGTGAACTTTATATTAAGGTGTGAACACCAAGAGTCGTTGCCACATAAGATTGGACCATATGAATGAATGTATTCTTTCAACTTGTTACTCAAAAAAAGAAAGGAAAAGGAAAAAAGGTGGGAGGATTTGAAAATTTATATGTATAGCAAAACAACCCAATATTTATGTTATACTGATGATTTGGCTGTTATTGGATCCATTGAAAGGGTAGGCCTCCTAAAGTTGGATTTGACTTTCTCAATTCTATATTGTCTGATTGGATTCTGAGACAAACAAACAACAAATAAAAAAAGATATTTTTATTGGCAGAGGTCATCACCATTGATTTGAGCCTCAAAAATTAAATTATATTATATTAAACAAATTATTCTGATTAAAAAATGGTTTATGTGGATGAGAAGCTCTCCTAAATTGAATTGGGGCACCATAATAAGAGAAGAGACTAAATGGATATACTCTTATGTTTTGGTGTTATCCTCATCAACTGCTTTTTCCCATTCCACCCGTAATTTGGATAAACAGAAGACATCATTCCCAACCTAAAAATTGGTTTTTATGTCTCAAGAATTTGTGGAGAGGAATTCAGAGCCATCATTAGAAGCAAACCATTCAAAAGCAGCTTGTAGGGTCATTTTCATTTCGATAAATAATTAATAATTAGAAGAATAAGCAGTCGTCATCGTCCTCCATGAGAAGGTCTGGGTCACACCAGAGCCAATAGAATCGATGGTCAAGCAGCAATAAATATCAAAATAAGAACCTCACATCTACCTCTCTCTCTCCCGTACCCTATTGATTTCTTTCCCTTTCATCTTGGAAGAAAGACACAAGGATTTGTTGGGGCGAATTTCTTGCATACAACTATGAGAAGTGCTTTTACTTAATAAATCAACATTAATTGTTAATTGTATTGCTTATTTCTATTTACAAACATGTTATAACTTATAAATAAAAATCAATTGACATTTAAAAAATAAGATTTTAATGTGGATAAGTTTTACAAAATTAATAAATAAGTAAATAATTTTTATTATTTTTTTATGATGGCAGTTGTAACTAATTTACAAGACTCCTATAAATACAAAAAAATCAATATTAGACTCGCATTGTAAAAAAAAAAAGACAAACCCTTCCAAGATTCATGGAATATTATTAGGATTGAAGGCTCTTAACATAATTAATGTTTATTTATTAAGTGAGAATAAACACGATGTTATAATATATACATTTACCTTTGATTAAAATGATTAGAAATAATATTTTATTTTATTTTTAAATAAGTTTTCTTTTTAAATAATACTTAAATTTAAGTTAAAATAAATTTTATTTTAATTTATTTCATTTGTAACTTATGTTTTAATTGCATTTGTATTATTATAAAATTCATCAAATTTATTAAGAATTTCACTAGAACTCATTTCATTTTACTTAAAACACATATTATATCGTATATTTTATCCTTATTCTAATATTTTATGTACCATAATATCATCAAAATCTTTTTTAATTAAATTTTATGTATTTTTTAATATGTTTTAAAAAAACTTACTTATAAATAAATTAAAATCATTATTTTTAATAAAGTTTCTAAACAATATAATTTATTTGAAAGTAAAATAAAATGAATTTTATTGAAAAAAAATAAAATTAATTCTACAAAAACTGATTTCAAATGCATCATTTAAGTGAATAGGCAATTCAACTGCTAAACGTTATATAATTTATGGTGAAACTTCATTATGGGCTTACAATAAAATGAAAAAGATCACTTCACTAATATATTACCCTTTGACACTTGGATTGAATAAATTAGCTAAAAAACTATAGTTTATCATACAGTAATATGCAATGCTTGTATTTAAAAATTATTTATTTACAATAATTTCTCTTGGATCTTAGTACCTCTGATTTAGTATAACAATTTTATCTACATCTATAAAACAGTATTTTTTGTTTTCGACACACTCAAGAATCAGGGCATACTTTTCAACATCATGAATCTGAACAAAAATTTTTTATATTATTTTCATTGGAATTTTAACATCTCTGGCATCCTCGTCCTCCTAACGGCACCAGAATTAATGAACAGTGAGTAACCCTGCAACTTGCTTATCTTCTCGCGGCAAGAGAAACATTAAAAAAAGCACGCAAAACCAGAAGTTAATGGCTGCCAATAGCCGCGAGTATTGAGCACAGCATCAAAGCTGACTATGGAAATTACTCAGAGTCTCGATGAATTTGGTTGGAACCTGAAGCATGAAAATGAGTTTTTGCTACTTCCACTTAAGATCCATTTGTCTTTTAGTTAGAAAAGTAGCACTTAATCACAAAGGACAAAGGTCGGGTTTGCTTGAAAGAGCAAAGGTGGATCTGAAAGAAATGATTTTTTTCCAACTTGATCATTCAATATTCCATATCTGTTCAGTTCATCGCAAATTCCCAACTCACGCCATCACACTTTATTCGATTTGGGACTCGCAGAAAACCAGAAAGAAGAAAGGGAAAGTTAGTTTATTGCTAGTGTTTGTGTTTCCCACCAAGTTTACCTTTTCCTGGGACCGTGAAATCCTTCTGCCCCTATACTCAAGTGGGTCATTCTTTGTGGCCCTACACGACCACTTGTTGCTGCTCTTTTTCTCTCTCTGCTGTCTTAGACTACGCTGCCTGCTACCTACTCTTTTTAATTTTTATTTAATGTTTTGTTCACACTCTCTCATGTCTCTTCTATTTTTGTGCTCTGATTTCCTGTACCGAGAGTAAGATCCTTTTTTCCAATCTGGATACTCAGTAATTTTCCTTCTTCTGATATGCTTTCTTAAAGTTGATGTTTATGTGATAAGAGTCCTGAAATTGATATAGTTTTGCTGCTGTATCCCTTGCTCTGTTTGGATGTTTCAGTATTATCTTCAACTGTGGATTCTTGTTGTCTGGTGAAAAGGAAACTGTTGCCTTTCAATTCAAGCATCTATATCACCTTGATATTGTGCAAAGCTTAAAGGGTATTAATCGAAACCATGCATCATGTTCTCTGGATTTGATTGGGGGTTTAAGAGTTCCTGACCACAAGGGGCTCTTTGAGTAAACTTTCGGCCTTTTTGTCTGCAGAAAACAGCAATTTGGATTTCATGCTTGGTCCAATACAATGGAGAGGTTTTTCCTTTTTTAGCATTCGGCACTTTAGCTTAGTGAAAAGATATGAAGAACATTCTTAAGAAGCTTCATATCATGTCTCATCCAGCAGAAGATGCACAAGGATCTTCAACTTCATCAAGGGGTAATAAGTCCAATGATGGTTTATCAGCTAATAAAGTATTGCAGTCTCAGTCTCCTACAAGTTCTGAGAATAAACCCTTTTCAGGGCTTTCAAATTGGTTGAATTCGGTGACTCATAAAGAGAATCCTAGCCCTCCTTCTTCCAATCCGACAAGAGGGGAAAGAATGGAACCGTCTGATTCAGTGAGTAGTGGTGGTTTCGATATTGTTTCGGATTCGGCAAGGCGTGATTCAGGGTCCAGCACTTCAAGGGATCCTGAAATAGAGGAAGAGTATCAAATACAACTGGCTTTAGAGCTGAGTGCAAAGGAGGATCCTGAGGCTGCGCAGATTGAGGCTATTAAGCAGATCAGTTTAGGCTCTTGTGATCCTGAAAATACACCAGCTGAAGTTGTGGCCTACAGATACTGGGTAAGTTTCTTTGTTCACCTATGACTCCCCATTGACTTCAGGTTGAAGTCACATTCTCGTGGTTATGATGGTGTCGCCAGAAGAAAAGATATTGGATGAAATAAGTTGACTTTTATGTCATTCACAAAGATATGCGAGTCTTTCATAAATCTGAAAAGAATTTCAGATGAGTACCGGTACTTTCTTTGCTGTTTATGGTATGGCTGACTTGGTATATACTTGCCAGGATGGTTCCCCATTTAGGATAATTATATAACATGGCATTGGCCCCATCCTTCTGAGATAATGGGTTATAGACATTTAATCATGGAATCCTCCTTTATGAAATTATTCTAATTATATAAGCGTTTGTTTTTCTATATTTGGCTTCTAATGCAGTTTTTAGTTCTACCATGATGATTAGGGTGCACTTAGACTCCTATACATTGTTTGGATTGGTTCAGAAAATCCAATGGCTATATGTCACTTGGTTATCTGCCTCTAGTTTGTCCTACATATCTTCCCTTCTATCTCATATGTAGATTTATCCATGCTTCACAGAATTACAATTCTCTTGGTTACGATGACAAGATCATGGATGGTTTCTATGATCTCTATGGGATCTTGACTGAGTCAACATCTGCAAGAATGCCTTCCCTTGTAGATCTGCAAGGGACACCAACCTCAGATAGTATCACATGGGAAGCAATCTCGGTCAATAGGGCTGCTGATTCTAATTTGTTAAAGCTTGAGCAAAATGCCCTAGAGTTAGCAGTGAAGTTAAGGCCAAATTTTGTAGTTGCAGATAGCAATTTGGTGGGGAAACTTGCCATATTAGTGGCTGACTATATGGGTGGACCTGTAGCTGATCCTGGAAGCATGTCTAGATCATGGGGGAGTCTTAGTTACAGTCTGAAAGCAACCCTTGATAGCATGGTTTTGCCACTTGGTTCTCTGACAATTGGGTTGGCTCGTCATCGTGCTTTGTTGTTTAAGGTACTCGTTATTTCATTTGTAATTTTAATTTCAGTTTTAAGAAAGCCACATGCATTAGGTGATGTTACTTAAATGAAATTCAATCCTGTTAGATGATATCAAGAAAATAAGCCAATGATGACTGCTATATGGTATGAAGATTTCGTAATTTTCTTTTAAAATAATACTTTACTGTGGAATTAAGACTATTGAAATTTTAATTTTTTTGTTCTTCAATAGATGTGGTTTTAGCTGCGACTATTAAAATTATGCATGTATGTGACAAACATATAACTATATATCAAGTGCAGGTTTTAGCCGATAGTGTGGGCATTCCATGTCGGTTGGTGAAAGGACAGCTGTACACAGGTTCAGATGATGTGGCAATGAACTTTGTCAAGCTAGATGACGGAAGGTAACTTAAATTAGAGTTGCATTTTGTGATGTAGGCAAGTAGGCTGAGTTGTTTATGATATAATTTTCTTTCCTTGGCATTGAGACATGATTTTATGTGCATGTATGAATTGCTTTACTTGCTTTCTGTTATTAATACTCAATTTTGAGTGCATGTGATGTAATATTAATTAATGTTTCTCCTTCTACCTTAGTTTGTTCAAGAGTAGAAGCTGTTTTCCAATCCTAGTATCTTTGAGTTTTCAATTGCCTCTCCTGCTGTGCATTTGTTGATATGACTATGATTCTTCAAAATTGATGATAGCTTCAAATTGCCCCATTGTTTTTAACTTCATTGAGTTGGATTTCCAAAGCCATATTCTGTCTCTATAAGATGTGGTTTATTTGAATTTCAGGGAGTACATCGTTGACCTGATGGCAGATCCTGGAACGCTTATTCCATCTGATGCCACTGGATCTCATATTGAGTATGATGAATCACTATTTTTGGCCAGTCCTTCTTCAAGAGAAATTGATTCTTCTCGTGTAGCATCGTCCAGCAGTGGGGTTGGAAGTTCATCTGAAGAAACTTCTGACTTTGGGATGCTGGATAAGAGAAACCGATCAACAAATTTGGGCTATGCAGGGAGGGAATCTGTTGTTAGCACTCCTGCAAATTTAAGTAGGTCCACCACAGGCAAGGAGATCATGGCCCGGGAAGTTCCTGGTAGACCTAATTATCAATATGCACATGCAAGATCTCCTTCTTGGACTGAAGGGATCAGTTCACCTGCAGTACGCAGAATGAAAGTCAAAGATGTTTCACAATATATGATTGATGCTGCCAAGGAAAATCCGAACTTAGCTCAAAAACTTCATGATGTTTTACTTGAAAGTGGTGTTGTTGCTCCTCCAAACTTATTTTCTGAACTTTATCAAGAGCAGTTAGGTGCCTCAACTGCCAAGGCCAACACCCTAACTGATGAAAAAGGAGAATGTGAAAAGGGAAGTGGACAGCAAGAAACTAAGGTTCATGATAATGTAGGTCCTGCTCGATTCCTGCCTTTGTTGCCTCAATGTAGAGTTCATGCCAAAGCAAGTCCTGGCTGTCAGCTGGAGCTTTCTAAACCAGTGGAAGGTTTGGGGACCAACCTTCCTCTTGATATGAGAGATCCCAGGGAAGGAACTGGACAGCAAATACCATCACAGGCAGAAGCAAATCCTGTGAAATATGGAAAAAATGTCCCTGTTGCTGCTGCAGCAGCAGCAGCTGCAGCTGTTGTTGCATCTTCTATGGTAGTTGCAGTGGCAAAGTCCAACACTGACTCAAATATTGAACTTCCTGTCGCAGCAGCTGCTACTGCTACTGCTGCAGCTGTAGTAGCCACCACCGCTGCTGTTAATAAGCAATATGAGCAGGGCCTTCGAAGTGATAGAGATACGGATGGTATTGGTTATGACACAAAGGGTAGTGGTGATGGAGAGCATGGTGCTTTAGGAGCAAATTCAGAAGGCGAGAGGACATCAGATAGATCTGTAGGTAATGATAGCGACAAATCTGATTCTGCTCTAGATGATGTTGCTGAGTGTGAGATTCCTTGGGAAGAAATTACTCAGGGCGAGCGAATTGGACTTGGTACTTAACTGCTCATTGTTCTGCAAAATTCATTTATATTCTTTTACTTGATAGTGCTGCTGTGTGTAGAACACATATTTCTATCTCGTTTTACGTAAGAAAATTTATGTTCACTTGTGTGGCATTTGTTTGCTCTGCAGGGTCATATGGGGAGGTGTATCGTGGTGAATGGCATGGAACTGTGAGTTTTCTTATGCTGATGACTCTGACAAACTATATTATATCTAATCCTGGCATGTTTTGTGGATGTTCTTTTTGTTTTTGTTTGACATAAATTACAAACTGTTAAGACTTCACTGCTGCAGTTGCACCTGTGTACATGCAAGTCCCAGAAAATTTAAAATTTTTATTAATCAAATATACTTCCGAGTTCCAAGTATAAATCATTGCCAGGTTTAGTTCTAGCTCACTTGATTGTCTTTAATTTATTCTGAGACATGCCTGTAGTTTTTTATGTCTTTATGGATCATTTTCTGTTATGTTGTAGATTCTATTTTATAAACATTCAAATATTTAAAGCACATTCTGCCCTTTGATCTGTAGGAAGTTGCTGTGAAGAGGTTTCTAGATCAAGATATCTATAGTTTATCACTTGAAGAATTCAAAAGTGAGGTACAAGCCACCTCTAGTTTTCTTAGTGTTTCTCTTTTTTAATTCTACTCCTTTTATGTGTGCAGTTGATTAGTGACTCTGTTGACTTCAAAGATTAGTACTAGAATCTGAGATACGTTGTGCTTGTCTGTTCCATTTTGTAGGTTACTAATCTCCTTCCCTCTAGCATAATTGTAAATTTATAGTAATGGTTCCAGCGCCCGTGGTGTAATGGCGTCCATTGCTGCATTTAGTTGGGGCTTTCCCCCTTTGATTATAGCGTGTTTTATGTTCCTGTATATGGGCCATTTCAGTCACTGACTTCAAAAGCTACCTTTCTTATTCTTTAGTCTTTGTAAATTTGATTATCGTCACTCTCAACTTTGAATATAATGCTTTTTACCATGTGATCCAAGTTTATATTGTCAACTTTTTCATTCATTTTGTCTGAGCTTTTGCATATTGCATATACTATCAATTATTTATGTTCAGTTAAGTAAATTCAAATACCTCTTTGCTGTAAGTGTCAAATCAATTTTAACCTATGCTATGTGTTGCAATAGGTCCAAATAATGAAAAGACTCAGGCATCCAAATGTTGTTCTCTTCATGGGAGCGGTAACTCGGCCTCCAAATCTTTCAATTGTTACTGAATTTCTTCCCAGGTAAGTTGGAAAATATCATTTCCTGAGGTTAACAAGAGATTCTTGATTGCAAATTTTGGAATTTAGTGTTTCCTATAAGTGCAATATGTGAGATAGTTGACTTCTCTATCGGACAAAAGAATAATGCTAAGTCTACTGAAAAGTCTGGTGGAATTGACTTTCTGAATGATGTGGCACAAGCTGCAAATAGCTCGAATTCAAATTAAAAAGCAATAACTGTGATTCCTTGTGTGTTGCTAGCAGCAACCTTGTTTAAGCAAAATCAGTATAATTTATTGGTACAAATGGCAATACTCAAGACAAAATAAATGTAATGATTTTAGGTTTTTTTTTTTTCTCTTTGCAATGCCCAACCCATTGTATGTTTTGGTAATATTCTTGTGCTGCATTGACATACTTGAAGATTACTGTTGGCATGTATCACATATGTTCCATGATGTACATTTTAATGATAAATGCAAAACCCTTTGCTGATGTTTGTTTGGTTAGTAAACAAAATAATAAGCAGAAAATCTCCAAGCTCATATAGATTTTACTGTATTCTGTGTGCCATATTTTTCTTATTTTTCTTTTTTTATTCTGGTGGCATTATTGACCCTTCAAATACTGAGATGTAGGTCATCTTTTGCAGAGGCAGTTTATATAGGTTAATTCACCGGCCTAACAATCAACTAGATGAGAGAAGGCGATTGAGGATGGCCCTTGATGCTGTAGGATTCTATTGTCTTTTAGTTAAGCTATTTTTCAGCTAATGTCTGCTTTAATTAGTGAGTCTTAATTGTCTCCTCTGAATATTCAGGCCCGAGGAATGACCTATTTGCACAACTGCAGTCCAGTGATTGTCCATCGTGATTTGAAGTCCCCAAATCTTCTTGTTGACAGAAACTGGGTTGTAAAGGTGCTCTGAGCCCTGTGATTAAGATTCTTTGATAGCACGGTGAATGCTCCACGGTGATGAGGTATGACATGATTTTTCTCTGTTGAATAGGTTTGTGATTTTGGGCTATCGCGAATAAAGCACAGTACATTCCTCTCTTCACGATCGACTGCAGGAACAGTAAGCTATCATAAACATTTTTTGCTTTCCCCAAACCCTGTTGTTGATTTAATTCTTCCTTTATCCTCTTGTTTGGATGTCCTTTGTTTCATGGTGGCATATTTTTATTTTGAAACCATTATGCATATATGTGTAATCAGAAATAATGCATGCTGTCATGGTAACATGGGAAAATAACTTATGCTCTAAAGCAGTACATGTTTTCCGTCATACAATCCAACATGTAACATTGAACAAATAAAATGCTTTCTGTAATATTAATTTTTTGCAACTATAATAAACATAAGGAAATAAGAGTTTATTTCTACAGAAGATGTTTTCTGACAAAACAAATAGACCCTTAATTACAATGTTGGTGCATATCAAACTGTATCTGCATGGCATGTGAAAACTCCTTCTAGATGTTGCCTTTAGCAACTTCAGGTTTCCTCTTAATCACTGGAGATGTTCTTTTGATCACATTATCATTTTGTTTGCCTGCATTGATGAAAGCAGACATAAATCTCACAACAACTGGTGTTGTATAATGTGTTTCAGGCTGAGTGGATGGCTCCTGAAGTATTAAGAAATGAACCTTCAAATGAAAAGTAAGTTCTTTTTTTCTCCATTTGGTTCAAGTTTTCAAGTTTCTACTATTGTTTGTGTAGTTTTATAGGCCTTCTACTCTTTTTAGAGGATTATGATGTAGAAACTATTTAAAAAGTAAATTTTGCTAGCCAAGGATTTAGTGCTTTCGAAAGACCTGATATTGAAATTTCTTAAAATAGGCTTACAAGGATAACTATTTTCAGGGCATCTTCTAAAATTGTAGATCTACAGTCTACAAATTATAGTCTAACGCAGGCTCAATTTTAGAGCTAATTCAGACATAATCTTCTACTCATTTCACCTCTAAACATATCTCCTCATAGTATTTACTTTACATAGGATTTTTCCAAATGAAATGAAATTGAAGCCCTTACTTATGTGTAATTTTTTTGGACCCTTTCGGACTTTATGATGATAGCAAGTTGTGGTCAAATATCCAGGTGTGACGTATATAGCTTTGGGGTCATATTATGGGAGCTCTCTACATTGCAGCAACCTTGGGGAGGAATGAATCCAATGCAGGTTGTTGGTGCCGTGGGTTTCCAACATCGCCGTCTTGACATTCCAGATTATGTGGACCCTCACGTTGCAGATATTATCCGGAAATGCTGGCAGACGTGAGTGTACATGCCTCTTAACCCGAATAAGAATTTCTTTCTCTTGTAGCTGCATGACTGAATATGTTATCTTTTTGCATTATAGAGATCCAAAGTTGAGACCCACATTTGCTGAGATCATGGCTGCTCTGAAGCCATTGCAGAAGCCAATAATCAGTTCTCAGGTGGCCAGAGCAAGTGCAGCAGTGGCCACTGGCCATTGTCAGTCATCAAGAGTTGGTGAAGAACCAGCAGGATAGGAAACAATTGTACAGCTCACTGAGTCTTTGTTCATTATACTGCTGAAAAATGGAGGGCAAGTTGTAGAGTATTTGAGATAAGTCTGAAAAAAAAAAAATATTGTTGAGCAGCATGACCTAACTTGCAATCTGATTCTAGCTTGTGATTCTTTTCTTTTCTTTTTTTCTTCATCCCCTCCCCAGTTTCTCCTTTGCAATCCGTATTGTAGCTTTTGTCAAGGTCGTATCATTTGTTTGTACAAAATTGATTTGAAATTGTTGTAATCAGATGTCTAAATTTTGTCGCCCATAGATGGTTACAATTGTCAAAAAGTTGTTGGTGTAATTTGAAACACGGGTATTGCCAATGAAAACTATTTGATGCTGCAAAAGTAAAATTTTGGAATCGGTCTAATTCACATAGAAAGTAAATTTCTATTGGAAGTTAAATTTTAAAGGAAGTAAAATATCTTAAATTTCAAAGTTGCTTGATTAATAATGGAATTTAAAAATTTCTTCGGGAAGTTTTTCTTATTTAAGAGAGGACAAAAAAGTTATCTTTTATATTTTATGGAAAGTAAAAATTCTTGGAAAGTTTTACTTCTCTAGTTTTGTTAATTAATAATCAATCAAATAAAATATATATTTATTATTCCTAAAAAGTATTTTTCATGTAACTTTGTATTGACCAAATAATATTTTGATAAAAAGTTAAAATTTTATAGTGATGTTGGAGACATTCTTTAGAAGAAACTCTTAGGATGCTTCTTATCAAATGGAATGGGTCCTGCATTTTGTTGAGACCTACCCACGTGAGAAGGAATGTTTTTAGTAGTGTCTCCTAGGCAGTGACCTAATCATTTTTCTACTTTTCTAATTTTTTCAATTAATAATCAATCAAACAAAATATGTATATACTATTTTTAAGAAGTTATATTTACTACATAACTTTCTGTCGATCAAACGAAATCTTAACAAAAAATCTTAAATTTTAAAATGATATTAGAGATATTCTTTGAAAAAAACTCTCTGACACTATTTATCACATAAAATGAGTCCTACATTTTGTTGAGACATGCCCCCATGTGAAAGGGAATGTTATTAGAAGTGTTTTTTAAGCAGTGATTCAATTATTTTCCTAAATTTTGGAATCGATTTATTTATATAGAAAATAAATTCTTATAAGAAATTAAATTTTAAAAAGTAA
>JANHAO010008203.1:0-19437 GCA_026873985.1 Saraca asoca | reverse complement strand
GCTTCCAGGATCAAAGTAAGGATTCATCATGTTTACCAGGTAATTCTAAACCTTAATCTATTGTTACATGCTATAGGTTCACCTATAATAGCTCAGTCTTCTAACTCAGCTATTCAACCTTGAATTCAACAAATAAACAACAAGCTTCTTAAAATCACTGTGAATGAAAAGACGAGCTTACTACCATGACATTTTCACAATGATGGCTGGAGCCTCCACCACGATGCCGTCATTGACAGTGATAGCTTTTTGAGTGACTTGGTATTGATTGGGGTGGGAAATTTCATGGGCATGGATATGTGCATAGAGATGAATGTAAGGAGTAAGAAGTGGAATCATTTTTTAAGATTGTGTAAGTCACAATTACTACAACTCATTTTTCTCAACGCAGACTAGTAATGAAGACCGAAAATGAAAAAGAAGCACCAAACTACTTGCTTCATTGACTACACTCAACATTCGTGAAGACATTCTAACTAATGAAAATGAGGACAAAATCTATGATGATATTAAAGATGAATTTGGTATTTGGCTAGAAATCCTTTGTTTGTCTATGCTTTCTAATCTTCTTTATGAAAATTGGTGTTTTGAAAAAAAGAAAAAAAAAACTAAGTAGTAATTTTAGTGGTCACATGGGTGTCCATGTTTTCTCAATTTGTGATTGGGATAAAAAAATTAACACAGAGACAAATTACATCATTGTAAAAGTATAAGCGTTAAATTGCCCTTCTAAAAATAACAATTATTTTCTCACAGATGGAATAAAATATAAGGTATTAAGCACATTTTAGCCAATTCATAGAATCAAAGCATTTTGGCACTTCACGAACCATCGTTAGGAATTGGTGATAAATATGCCTGGGATATGACCCACCCTGACCATATATAGAAGACGAATGTTGCGTAAATTTTCCAAAAATGGATGCAACAACTTTGCAAGAATACATGTTATTATCGAGTGTACATTTTCGGTAGATTTTTTTCATCAAAATTTTTATTGGAAATTTTAAGAAATAAGCATAAAAAATCATATGGATATATATTTGCAATTGAAAAAATATTAGTCAAAAATTTATCAAAAATAATTAACAACAAAAAAAATCTGTTGAAAAATTATCATGAATTTTTTAAAAAAATTCTCAATATTTTTGATAGATTTTTCGACAAAACTTATTGTACGATGGATTTTTGATAAAATAATCTGTCAAAAACTTGAAAATAATTGCAAATCGTACATCCAGCCTTCCTCACTTCATCTTTCAAAGTGTTTGAGATCTCATTGTGCACCAAAATTCTTCAATCATTATGTAGTTCCATTCATGTATTTCTAAGGTAAAATTCAAAATTCTAAACTGATTAAATTATTGATAATGCATTGTTTTACATTTCTACTTATTGTTTCTATTGATTTGACCTAGATTTGGTAATTTTGGATTGAATTAGATTTAAGATTGGATAATTAGGAATTACCTAGTTATAGTTTCTATTATATTTTTTAATGTATATTGAATTAGATTTAAAAATTGCAGGTTGAATTAATTAGATTTAGAATTAAATTATTACAAATTATCTAATTATTGATTTAATCACATTTATTCTCATGCATCTTAAATTAGATTTAGAAATTATAGGTTGAGTTAGATTAATTAATCATATATAACAGGTCGAGGATGTGGACGTAAAGGGTAGTGATCCCAAGAATAAGGTACAACTTAGGCCTCAATAAGGGGAATATGTCCTGTGACTTGGTAAACCCTGCCTGCCATGATTCCTTCTAGGTACATGTTCATATCCATACTAGGTGTTAATTCTATTTAGATGGAGGATGCTCTATAGTCATTGCCAACACAAACATAGTAGCAAGCATCCCTAACTACTGAGCCACTAACATAGATGCCAAAATTATCCTCAGTCATGGCATTTAGCTCAGAATAACCTCTACTCCTTAGGGTACTATTGATAGTAAATTTCGGTTCGGTCCCAAATTCAGCCAACCAGAAGAGTTCTAAGCACTCAAACTGCAATCCGGTTGAGTAAGCAATGAGCGAGGGAGATGGAGAGGAAGAACAACAATGATACAGAGAGATTTTTAACGTGGTTAGGCCAAAACTAGGCAGCATCGGCCCTTATGTCCATAATAGCTTTTATTAATTTAGAAAAATTTTTACAGAGTTTCAGTACATGGATTCAACATGCTCTATAGTGATCCTCTTCCTCTTATTTATAGAGGCTGTGAGGTTACGAATGTAATTACACGATTTATATTTCTGTTACATCAAAATAAATATACAAGACAATCTAGACAACTATAAGATGACCTCTACAGTTTGCTAACTAATTTCTGAATATTGCTTTCTATAGGTGGGCCCTACACATTGCATCTTACAGACTGGTCCCACAAGTCAAGTCTGAGAAGGTCAATGCTTCAAGTTTTCCCTCAACGAGCCCTTAGTTAGGTGAGGTGTAGGGTCCATGAGCTGGGACTCTCAGTCTAGGTCGCTACTGGCCTTTAATAAATGAGGACAAACTTCGCGAGCTCACCTTTGGCAATGTGAGCTCACGTATAGTGAGTTGTTGGCTATGTGAGCTGGGACTTATCCCTTAGCGAGTTAGGGCTTTTGCCTCATTTTATGCTCGTGTAACTAGTAATTTGGCTTGGCTCTTTTCTCACTTGGATTGGTCTACCACTGGGCCTTTGCTAGCCCATTTCGCAAAATTGAAAAATACCCATAACATTAGCCCCCAACTCTCAGCTCGCTTGGCGGGTGGGGAGTTGTAGTTTTGCTAGCAAAGGGTTTTATTCATGGACTTCTATGTAGTCAAAGTTTTTAGTCAGCCTATCATTTCATCTGCTCCAAGCCATACTTTCTATTATACGTGCTTTATAGCCATTGGCAAGTCTGCCTTGTTTTCTTCCAAGGCATTTAATGAAAGTGGTTGGGAGTTCTCCTAGATTCTTCAGGGAGACCAAGCTGGTCTATTTAAAGCATGGTAAGTTCTACTTCCTTCTTTATTGGGTGATCTGATGGGTACCTTAGAGAAGCCCCCCATATTTCTGATGGTGAGCCTTTCTGGTGAGGTGCGTATGGTCTACTACATAGGGAGCCTTTACGGGCAATCTTTCTTCAAGGGTTCAAAAGATATTGTATAGATCTTAGATTATTTTCTCACAATGATGTCGTGGGATTTTGCCTTTCTGACCACGTCCACTGGCTTCTTTTGAATTTTTAATGTCAAGCGAAGAGTTGGAAAAGAGCTCTGAACCAAGGAGGATGGCAAGAAGAAGATTGAAGAGTAAACATGCCCGTCGGCCCTCCTACTAGTGCTGGCTAAAGTTCATCTCCATGGAGGTAGTCTTCTTTCTAGAATGTAATAGTCATAACCTTCTTCTGTTTTGATTTGTACTTTGACCCTTAGTGATGTAAATTTACCTCGTTGAATGAAGCTTTCAATGAATGAAATTTTTCATCATGATTCTTGCATGCTGTGTTTGAATATTCTGCACATCTCAAATGATAATGTAAATTTCTACAAGGTGTAGTAAAATGAAATATTTAAGTAACCAATCAACTACACTTATTAACAAATCTAAGTATCAAAGTGCCTTAGTGATGAGTAATGTATGAGTAGGTCACATGAGAGCTGCACCTAGAAATAAGTTGCATGCGAGCTACCAATGATAAGTCGTGTGAAAGCTACTCTTGGCGAATCACACCATAGCAATCTTGTTGCTTAATGGGCGTTGTGAATTTGACTTTTGCCAGCAATCTCATTACTCAGTCTTAGAATAATCCCATTGCTTATTGGAACAGCAATCTTGTTGCTCAGTCTCACAACAATCTTGCTGCTTAGTGGAACAGCAATCTCATTACTTAGATCCACATCAATCTCATTGCTTAGTGAAATAGCAATCCCATTGCTCAGTGAAATAGCAATCTCGTTGCTCAATGAAATAGCAATCTCATTGCTTAAGCAGGATATGAGTTCATTCTTAGCACCTCTGTGCCTCAACAAGCTTATAGCTTTAGCATGATTGCATTTATTCTTAATGCCTCTGCGCCTCAGCAGATGAGCTAGCAATGAAGTTAGCATACAATGGTGGCTTAGTTGAAAAGCTGGCAATGAATTTGAGCTTGATTTTGTCAACACAATAACTTTCTTTTTATACAACATTCTATTGAAGATTGGCAAACAGAAAGACTTAAAGGGCTTTATTAGCCTCCAAACATTATTACATCATCAAATCTGGTCATAACTGAAGGGCCTTATTCACGGTCAATAATCCATTGGGGTTGTTGAGGTTGTTGTTCAGAAGGCCAGACTACATTTTCTTGTAAGTGACCTCTCTTGATAAGGTCCTCTATGGCCTTTTTTAGTGCTCAACATTTTGAGGTGTTATGCCCGACCTTGTTGTGGTAGGCATAAAATCTATTTGTATATCTAAACTTGCTAGGAGCTCTCAGAGGTTTGGGTTTCCCAAAATCTTCCCTGTTCCTTTCTGTGGCGAAGATCCTATCTTGAGTGTCAGATAGGATGCTACAATTTTTATGGTGACCTTGATGTCGAGGTTGCTTGGTTCTTGCTTTCTTCATGAGCTGGACGTTAGGGTCAGTTTTCTGACCCCCATCACTCCTCTTCTTGCTTTGAGTAGAGCCATTTTCATTGTTCTCTTGGGCTTCATGTCAAAAGTTTCATCCCATTTGATCTACTTGGCAACTCAATCATAAAATTCAGCTAGATCTCTTACTGAGGACCTGTACAAATTCTTATATAGCTTGCCATCTTTGTGGAGTCCTACTAAGATCACCGTTAAGATATTCTCTTTTGAAGGATTTTCTAGGAATTGGCATCGTGCCTGAATCTGATTATATAATATTTCTGTGATTCATGCTTACACTAAAAAATCATTGAAAGGTGGCAAGGAGGTGTGAGCTACCTTTTCAAAGCTTGGTATTGATCGATAAATTTCTTCTAGCACTCTTCCTAGCTAGTAACACTATAAGTTGGAAGACTTCTGAACCATGCTTGAGGTATGCCTCCTAATGTAGCTGGGAAGACACAACATTTAATTAGAGAATTAGTCATTTGAAGGTCCATATGGACATTGAACACGTCTAGGTGGTCGTATGGGTCACTGTTTCCAATGTACAATGAAATTGCGAGGACTTTAAGTTTGTGAAAGAGAGGTTATGCTTTAATTTCTTTGGAGAATGGTGAGCTACCCTCATCGCAAGCTTGGTCATCTTGAGCTCAAGGGTGCTCTTCTAGTCACTTTAGCCTCTCAAACAATTCTTTTATCTCCGGGTCATGAGAGAAGTGACCTAAAGTATTTCCTTAGCTGGACCTGTTTGAGCTCTCAGCTCGTTGTGAGCCAATGGGTCATTGGCTACCGTGATTCTCATGCATTTGGCAGGCTCTTGACTTTATTTGTTGATTAGTGGAGTGAGCCGAGTTAGAGTGCCAATGTGCTATCTGGCAGACTTTTCCTTCTAGGCATTTTCACATAGCTACTAAAGTTACGCAGTTATCTTGCCCTATTTTTGCACGTTTAGAGCTTGCACTTAGGTCAACACTTTAATCGCATATGCTAACTCTCTTACTATATTCTCAAATATTTGTTCGAGTTGGAGACCTATCTGCACCTCATCAGTTCTAGGAATAGCGATAGGCTAGCAGTGGGTCTCAGGATGAGAACCAATGGTGATATTGGCAACAAAAGCACCAACCGATTGATCAACTGGAGTGTTAGAGCTTCTGGGAGTTCTTCCTCCTCTAGCCATTGTAGCTAAAAAGAAGATCAACTAAAATGCAGATGAGTCCCCACAGACAGTGTCAAAAATGTTAACGGTGGATTTCGGTTCGATCTTAAATCTAGCCAATTAGAAGAGTTCTAAGGACTCAAATTGTAATCTGGTTGAGCAAGCAATGAGCAAGGGAGATGAAGAGGAAGAACAACAATGATATAGAGAGATTTTTAATGTGGTTCGGTCAAAATCAGGTAGCACCAGTCCCTACGTCCACGATAACATTTATTAATCTGGAGAAATTTTTATAGATTTTTGGTACATGGATTTAACATGCTCTACAGTGATCCCCCTCCTCTTATTTATAGAGGCTGGGAGGTTACAAATGTAATTATACAATTTGTATTTCTATTGCATCAAAATAAATGTATAAGACAGTCTAGACTACTGTAAAATGACCTTTACAAGTTGCTGACTAATTTATGAAGATTACTTTCTGTAGGTGGGCCCTACGTGTTGCATTTTATAGACTGATCCCACAAGTCAAGTCTGAGAGGGTCACTACTTCAGATTTTCCTTCAACAAGCCCTTAGTTGGGAGAGGTGTAGTGTCTGTGAGCTAGGACTCTCGGTCTGGGTCCTTACTGGCCTTTAGTCAGCATGGACGAACCTCACGAGCTTGCCTTTGGCAATGTGAGCTCACATATAGCGAGTTATTAGCTATGTGAGCTGGGACTTGTCCTTTAGTAAGTTGGATTGATAGAATTGTACCAGATGTTGATGTTTTGTTTTCATTTGTTGACACATAATCTTGTTTCATGTCTTCCCATTAAAATTTGTCTTTCAAATCATGATACATCTTAGACATTCCTAAGTTTATTGCATATGATGAATTGTGAGCTTAATACAACAAATCCTTATGAACATTGGAGGGAACCTATAATCATCCTTCCTTTCTAAGCACTCTTGTTTTGTCAACTACAAATTTAGAGTTCAATTCCACCTTCACCCTCTGTCTAAGAGTTATATATTGTGGGTCTTTTTTTTTTAGCTTTCTTAGCATGACCAATCATCACTGATTGTATTCTCATGTGAGCAAAAATTAAGGTTTGATTCAAAACCTTTAGTTATATTCCAAGCTACTCAAATTCTAAGTAAAAACACATTAACATTTTCTTTTCTAGAAAGAAGATGAGCCAAATTACTTGTTGATTTGTGACTTAACGCATCCACTACCACATTTGCCTTGTCGAGATGATACATTATCAAACATTCATAATCCTTTACCAGCTCCATCCATCTTCATTGTCGAAGATTGAAATTTTTTTGCTCGATGATATATTTCAGGATTTTATGGTCTATATAAATTTCACATGTTTCTCCATACAAATAGTGCCTTCATATCTTCAAAGTAAAGACTACCGCTATCATTTCTAAACCATGCGTAGGATAATTCTACTAATGTTTCTTCACTTGTCATGATGCATACAGAATTCCTCTCCCATTTTGCATCAACATGCATCCCAATCTGATTCGTGAAGCATCACAATACATTACATAGTTGTCTGATTTAGATAATAATGCTAATATTGAAGCTATCATCAAACATCTTTTTAGCTTTTTGGAACTTTCTTCACATCTTGATGTCCATTCAAAATGTACTCCTTTTCAAATTAATTTAGTCAAAGGTGTAGAAATCTTAGAAAATCTTTAACAAATTTTTGGTAATATCCAATTAATCCTAAGAAACTTCGAATTTCAATGACCGTTGTAAGCCTAGACTAATTATCTATGGCTTCGACTTTTTAAGGATCAACTTATATCCCTTCCTGCGACACTACATGACCAAGAAACTTGACACTAGTTGCCCAAAATTCACATTTGGAGAATTTCACATAAAGTTTATGCTCTCACAAAGTCTGTTATACTATCCTCCTGTGATCGTCATGTTCTTCCTCACTTTTGGAGTATACTAAAATATCGTAAAAAAACACAATCATGAACTTATCCAAAAACAGTTTGAAAATGTGATTCATCAGGTTCATAAAAGTAACTAGGGCATTCATCAAACTAAACGACATTATGAAGAATTTGTAGTGCCCATAATGCATATGAAAAGTAGGCACATCTTCTTTATAAATCTTCAATTAATGGTACCCTGACCTTGAATCTATTTTTGAAAAATATTTTACCTTTTGCAACTGATCAAATAAATCATTAATACAAGAAAGGAGATATTTATTCTTGATAGTAACCTTATTTAATTAGCGATAATTAATACATAACTATAGTGTTCCATCTTTCTTTTTTACAAAAAGCACGATCACCCTCCATGGCTAAATACTTAGACAAATAAAGCCTTTATTAGTTAACTCCTAAAGCTGAGTTTTCAATTCTTTTAATTCCAAGGGTGCCATATGATAAGGAGGAATGGTGATAGGTTTAGTGCCAAGTACAAGATCAATAGTGAACTTAGTCCCCTAATCCGGTGGCAATCAGGGTAATTTGTCAAGAAACACGTCAAGAAATTAATGTATCACTGGAACCTCATTCGGATTTGGAATAGATTGTTCCAAGTCTTTCACTAAAGCTAAATAAGTTGTACACCCCTTTTTCAACAATTCCCAAGCTTGCATGCTTGAAATCAAACCAACTATCCTAGCTACCCATTCTCCTTGAAAGACTTCAGGAGAAGATTCATCCACATGAAACATAACCATCTTATCAAAATAATTCATGCATACATGATGCTGAGAAAGTCAATCCATACCTTGGATTATGTCATAATCCACCATATCTAATACAACTAGACTTATGGATACTTGTATATCTCCTATTGTCATAGCACAATTTCTGTACAAATAGTCAGCTAGAACAGTCTTGCCAACTAGGGTCATCATTATTAATGGTGATTCTATTAGTTCACCCTATTTATTTAGTAGAGTGGCAAAGTTCTTTACAATAAAAGAGTGAGTAGCTCTAGGGTCGAATAGTACTCGAGTTGGTAAATCATCTATTCTCAAAGTACTTGAGACTATGGCATTTGATGCTTAGGCCTCTTGTTTGATAGGATTGTAGACTCTCACTGTAGCCTTACCAGGTTTTCTCCCTCGATTTCCCCTTTCATCATTCCTATCAAATGTAGCCCGTGTTTTTACTGAAGTTGTTAATTGTGTTACTGATTGACTTTGAGGTCGAGCTTGATAATTTGCACCATATCCTGGAGCACTCATATTCATAGGACATTTTCTTGCCCTATGTCGAGGTTGACCACATCAAAAACACCTAGTTAAATCTCTTCTACAAGATCTATGATGATTTGTATTATAAATCTTGCATCATGGCATATTATCATTAAAATTCCCCTGACTTTGGGGTGTATTCCTTCCATGGAATGGAACAGAAGCAGTGGAAACTATTTGATTCCCCATATTCCTTCTTACAATTGGATTTTGCGAGCAGAATGGTCCAATAGAATTTCCTTTCCACCCACGAGATGGTATTCCCCAAACTAGAGTTAGTCTTCCCTTAAGTGTAATATTCGTTCCTTTAGATGGAGCTCTCTTCTTACTGCCAAAGGGTATTTCCCTTTCACAATGTTCTTTAGACCTCAATTCAACCTGCAAGCTTGATTTATAGCTTATTTGTATATTATATCTAGATCAACTTTGACACAATCAAAATAATAATCACGAAGCCCTTATACAAACCTCTCCACTTTCGTAATCTCATTAGAAATCAAGTGAGGAGCATATCATGAAAATCAAGTAAATTAAGCATCATATTTACTTAGAGATAGGTTCTCTTGTCTCAAATTTTCAAACTTCTAAGCATTTGTTTGCCGGATAATGAGAGGGAGAAATCCATAGATAAAGATTTCTTGGAACATCACCCAAGTTAATGGTTTTACATTACCTGCTTGCCCTTCAATAACTCATTCATACAAGTATTGTGTCAAGTCATCTAGTTGATACCTTACTAACTGTATTAACAAGGGTTCATGATGCTATAACATCCTATCATATGTTTCAATTTGGTTAAGAAACTAATACGAGTCCATAAAAAAATCTATTCATGCATATCAAGGTGGCTTCAGTTTTAAAAACTCATGGACAATTCTTAGTCTATTCTCTTGCTCATTCTTTACAAGAAAAGTTTAATCTCTTTCATTTTGCCTACTCCTATCAAGCTCTCTATTTTGATTTTGATTATGATTTTGTGTTAGTGCATGTACTAGGATATTCATTGTCTATTAAACCAAATTCTCTGCCTATTGAGGGACTTCAAGATTATCGCCAACTTCACAATGTGGGTTGTTTCATCTAATGGATAACCTTCCATTACCAAAGTCAAACTCTTGACCTTCCTATCTTCTAGTTTTACCACAGTCTACATCACAAAATTAATCAAATTCTAAAGAGTTATAAGGGTTCCAATTTAGTTTTGCTACCATAGACACATACTTCACTAGATCAATGAGAATGGTATCGGCAATACGTGCTCCCAGGTACACACATGTCATTGGTACTATTTCTATCAACACTTGATGAAACTATCACCACCATATGACTCTAAACAATTTTATATGTAGGCATATACTCACAGGTTTAGCATAAGTCTTTGCTTTGATACCAAACATGTCACTACCCAATTTCCTGGCCATGACTGATGTGAGTATTAATCATTATTGATGTCACTAGTCTTTATTTGCTTTTCATCACTTATTTGTATTCATGCTTGTTTCATTATTACTAGACATGTTTACTCTATTTCAATTTATTGATTTGAAATATAGAAGACTTATAAAATAAAAGTGGTACAACTTGAAATATGAATAAGCTTTATAATATACAATGGCATTGCCCAACAGGCACATGTCAGATTAAACATTCATTCACAAGTTATCCATAGGTTTCCAAATTATATTACAACCTTCTAATCAAAAGTCATTTCCATATCACCTTATGTCCTATCAAGGGCAAGGTAACCAAAAGTTAGATTAACCTATGATTTATCATGAAATCGAAAGCATATGTTAATATAACTAAGTCCTGTGGCCACACTATTTACCAATTTTCAAAAACAAGTTAGTAAAATATATAAAGATAGTAGAACCTCTAGGGATCAAATCATCCTGAGGCCATCATCAATAGGGCATTCGAGGGTTCCATAGGAATGATTTCAACCTCATGTAATACTTCACATCTAACTAGATTTAAAATGATTATGTAATGAATCTTAATCTCATATACACCTAAGGGACTTAACACGATGGTAAAAAAGGTGTCAGATGTAATTTCCATCATATCATTATTCATTACTTCTTTGAGAGTGGATTATCAACAAGTTCTTGAGAATCTGAAAAATAATCCACAAAAGAGTGAGTTTAGGGCTTAATGAGATACATACATACCTAACTTATGAATGTATCAATAATAGTGATGCATATGAAAATCATAACCCATTATTTATCCTCATTTCACACCATGTTAATTCAATCATATGTCATGGCCTTAAGCCGTCTACATCATTCATCACTTATCAAATCACTTTGTATCTATTTCAAAATTTCTCAAAATAATAATTCAAGTAAGAGGCAAAATAAATTTTATCAAACAAAATCCTCCTTGTTACTTTGTTCTAGTCTTATCTTGCATAATCTCAGCTTTATCCCTTTAGGTTCTACCTTATCCTTCACACCATATTGAAATGTGCAAATCTGGGATCTGGTTCATTTACTCCTATCTGATGACATCATTCACATTTTAGCATAAGCATATATCATATATCATCCCATGTCTCATGTGGAATTCTCAACATTAAACAATATCACAACATTTACATTCAATTACAATCTTGATCACATGAGTCATATTCTATCACTATTACAACCACACACACTCTTTATCACATTATTATAACAACTATCAAGAATATTATCATAATATCAATGCATAGACAATTATTAGATTTATTGACATTGGCTCATAAGTTGCTCAATTAGGATTTCTTAAGTGCTATATTTAAGTTAGCTAGAATTTATAGGAGTTTAGATAAAAAGGAATAAAAGATGTCTTAAAAATAGGGAAGTTCAAGCTAAAAGAATTTTGAATTTACGATTAAAATCATGAGTATGATCATGAATGAAATCTGAGTAGAATCGTAAGAACCAATTGAAAAGGATTCAATTCGACTTGAGGAAATCAAGTTCAAAATGCGAGTTTACTAGCTAAAAATTGAAAACTTTTAGGAAGTCTAAGTTATTCACATGGTTAAAATCATTATTAGAATTAAATAACAGGGCAGGACAGTTTGATTCAAATCACAAGAATTTAGTTCAATTCCTTATTTGAATTGCAAAACACAATATAGCTCAATTCCTATAAGCATGATCATAGGGATAATGTAAAAGTGGCGATTCAACTCGTGAATTCTGTAAAAATGTAAAAGAATAGCAGAAAAATAGGGGAACAACTTCTAATCTTACACTAAATCATAGTAGTTCAACACATCATATTTTGAGAAATTAAACACACTTAAAACCCAAGCTTTTTACTAGAAGACCAACCATTGTGTCAACTAGGACATTCAAACTCAAACTTTATTTAACTTAGTCTCACAATTAGAGAATCACAATCAACAAACACAATATAATTCACAAGAAATGTATGAATCACTCACCTTAACAACTAGAAACAAAAAATCAAATCAAATTCCACAAGGGTCTTCAATGCTATTCAAGAATAAGAGAGAAGAGCATATTAGTTTCTTAAATTTTTCAAGGTTTTTCTTCCACCAAATAACCAACCACTATTAGATTATGGTTTCATTGCAAAGAACCAAGCTAGAAATTATAGATCCAAGCAATAAAATCATTAGAAAAACATATGGGTCCAAGGATTAAACAATAATGTGAATAGTAATTATTAGCTTAAAAAACTCATTACTCAAATTTTACTCCATGAATCAACATGATCTTAGTGCTGAATTAAAGATGAAGAAGAGAAGAATTAGCAATAAAATTTTGAAAAATTATCATGAAGGAGTGTGTCACTTACTTGAAGAGAGACAAAAAAAGATGTAGTGAGAGAAAGGGTGAAATTTGATGAAGAAAAAGAGTTACATAGGTTGCAACCAGGTAAAAGCTGAAAAGAATAAAGAAGTACCTAGCCTCTTGAGGGCAAAATGGGAAAATTTGTTTCCATTGACCTTTGACTTGAATCTAACTTAATTTTTCTTTTAAAAACTTTTCCTAATTCATCAAATATAAGTCCAAAATTAATGTACTCACTAATCACTAGCGGCCATGAAATTTTAACACAAATTAGTTAAATTAATTACCGTTATAACATTTATAATTTTACACTCGATGAGTACCTATAGCCCTAGTTTCAATCCTTTTGAAGTTTTTTGGAAATTAAATTTTGAAAACATGAATTTTATTTTCTAAGTATCTAAGATGGAAATTTTGATTGCCTGAAGATTTTTAAAATTTATGTAATTTATTTTTAGTATATCTGGACTACCGTAGCCTAAAATTTATAATTTCAAAATTCTTAAAGATTTCAAATTCACTTTTTTTTTTAATTTTTCTGATAAGCTACTTTATTACTAAAATTAATTTTAGAAAATTTGGGATATTACACCCCGATAATCTCTAACTAAACACAAATTCCATTATCCAAAAAGTCTTCAAACTCTAAATTAAGTAGTTTCACTAAATTTAAGTCATCTTCCTTATAAACAAGGAATGTCTTTAAAATTCCACCTCCAATGGAGCACTAACACTCTATACATGCATTAAATTTGATTCATTTTCACCGTAAGGAGTTCTTTCAATGAAATCACTAAATATATACAAACAAAGTTGCTACTTGAACAAAATCTAAACTTAATATAAAACTCTAAAACAAATCTGTGTTATCCTTCTTTAATCAAACCAAATGCCATGTTGAAGCCAACTAGGACTAACTTGACCAAAACTAAAATTAAGCAAAATCTGAATCAAAACCTAAACCTAATAGAATTAGGAGGCAAAACTAGAACAAAAACCCAAACTCGGCAAAATTGGGGCTCTAATACCACCTGTTGGAAGGTAAAACTGGAACAAGAACCCAAACCTGATAGAACTAATCTTTGATCTTGAATTAGGCGAATGCATATGCTTCTGCATCATTCAAAATTTCCCAACAAGTGGTATTAGAGTCTGGTTCTATTGGGGTTAGGTTCTAGTTCAAGTTCAACCTAATTCTGGTTTTCATTTTGTTGGTCTTAGTTGGTTTCAACACTGCATTTAGTTTGATTAAAAAAGTGTTAATACAGTTTCATTTTAGTGTTTTATATCAAGTTCAGATTTTATTTGAACAATAGCTTTGTTTGTATAAATCTGGTGATTTTATTAAAAGAACTCATTATAAAGAAGATGAAGCAAATTTGATATATGTGCAGAGTGTTATTGCTCCATTAGAGGTAAAATTTGGAAGACATTCCTTGTTTATAAAGAAAATGACTCAAATTTGGTGGAACTACTTGATCTTGATTCAAAACTTCTTGATTCAGAGTTTAAAGACTTTACAGATAATAAAATTTATGTCAAGGTGGAGATTATTAGGATTTTGACTCAAATATTATTTTTTGTGAAATAAGATAATTCCTATTTATGTCTTTATCTTATTCATGTTTATATTTTGATTAGATAAGACTGTAATCAAGTTAGTTATATCTTAATATTTAATATCATGATCAAGTTGGACTTATTCTTTAGTAAGGATTTTGGCTTATAAATACTTGAATTATACAAGATTTATTTTAGAGGAAACATGAGAAAGTTAGTATTTTTAACCCTAATGGGAGTTACTTAAGATCCCACAATTAGCTCTTACTCTTCTATAGTGATTATTAAGAGTGAAGAGTATATATACTATAAGGTATTTTTGGGTTTATTTGGGATGTGAGTTTGAAATTATTATATCATTTGTATTCTCCCTTATTTCCATAGTGGAATTGTCTCCTTCTTTGCCCATAGAGTAAGTTAAAAGTTGAACTATGTTAAATTTTTGTGTCTTTTGATTTTCTTGCTTCTCTAATCCTAACTTATGCCAACATAGACATTTTCACATCATTGAAATTTCTCAACACTTCATATTATCCCTTTAATGTGATGAAGTAGAGCAACAACATCCAAAAGCCAACTTGGATGAGGATTTTGGTGCCAAAATAATAAACATAGTAGCAAATGAATGCAAATGGACCACTATCTTGAATATTTTTTAGGACAAATTACACTCATCTTCTATGAGGTTTAATATAATTATACTTACACCTCTTATATTTTCAAAAATATAAATTAACCTTCCTTTTCTATATACACTCATCTCCTTTTCCCTCTATTTTAAATATATATTTATCTCCCTTACTTAAAAAAAAAAAAAAAGAGGTAGATGTATATTTTTAAAAATAGAAGGAGTGTGAGCGTAATTACATTAAACTTAAGGGGAGATGAGTGTGATTTATCCCATTTTTTAAGAGACTATGAAACAACAGATCCCTTAAAATAAATATAATAGCTTTGAAGTAATTTCCTTTAACAACCTTTAGCCATCCAAACATTGTTTAACTACATTCCCACAAAAGAAAAACATTTGTTGATCTTCCTTATTTTCAACATTTTGACAAAAAGAAAAACTTGATACCCTAGATTCAAATTATGCAACTCCTGTCCAATAATGATAAGCTCCTAACCTATCGGGTATGAATGATAAAACCTGTGCATAGAAAAAAGACTGATGACAACGGTCTGATAGTCGTCGAAAGATACTTCGATGCTTAAATTAATAGTTAGACAAAGTATAGGTAAGGAACTTAGGAAAAAATGTCTTAAGGTTGAAGAAATACTTAGTATCTTTGTTTAGACGTGTAGCCAGGGGTAAAAGGGTCTAAAAAGGTGGATGAGATTGCATGGCCAATGGTTAATCCAGCCTGCTAAGATAGAGGACAAGTATACGCGTCCATGAGGAATAGTGTCTGGGGATGTAGTCATATTGTATGGAGTGACAGATGGTTATCAGATGACTCGTCACCGGATTTGAGTGAGCGTCCCTGCAAAAAAAGGTGGATGAGTCAATGTCACGATGTTGGCTTATGGGCAATCCTCTAAGGCATTTGGGGCAATCTCTAAGAGGAGAAAGAACTGGTGAAGTTTCAATGTTGTCACACAACATGCACTTCCCTTCCTTAGATGTCTAATACATTATGCCTGGCTTGCTAAGAAGACCAGTGACCTGCAAATTGAATAGATTGTTCCAACCAATGTTGATAGAATTTCATTGCCCTATGCACACATGGTTAAACATTTTTGAAAAGAGTTTGATTTCTGTGAAACCAAATGGTATACAGAATAAGAGCAATGGGAATTGTGAGTAGAATATCCACCTAGGTGAAAAACAAGCATAAAGTGCAATAAACCTGAATCACATAGCCAACATATGAACTTAAAAGCCAAAAAGGAAATGATGAGTTATATTTTAGGTCACTTATAATTATGTTTACTAGCAAATTTTTTTCTAACTTCAGAAATACCACCTTTAAATTTACCAGCCAAAATGTCCATAATAAGATTTGCTAATTTTGATAAAAGCTACAAAGGTCTATCCTTGATCTCATTAGCTCCCAAGCTCCTATGACAAAGCCAAATCCAGCAAATCAAGTAATTCATCATAAAAAAAACAACCCTAGTTTATGGAACAACAAAGCATATTTAGATAATAAGAATACATTGGCTTAAATTTAAACATATCTATGACTAAGACAAGCTTAATGTGTAGACCACCCATATAAAAAATAAAAAGATATTCTTTCTTAGAAAATGCTTATGTGCATAATTTAGCAAAGCTAATTAATGAAGTAAAAAAGAAGTCATCATCTTTCTATCAAAACATAGATCAACCATTTGGATCCATTCATTAAGATGTAGCTAACTTTGAAATAGAAGATATAAGTAATGGGCAACTCAAAATCAAATAGGCAAATTTAAGTGTCTTGGATTAAACCAAACAAGGCCAATTACATGAAATAAATTCACCCCTATAGTGGATTTTTTAGTAAAATTCAAAGGTTCATAAGTATTTTCTATTAGTAACTTTGTGTCTCTTCAAACTTGATCACTTATGTATAATTAAAATTTACTGAGAACTTGGTTGAACTATAAAAATCTTCTAATAGCCCAAGATTACAACAATTTGACCATAACATGAAGAACTTATTGAAAATAGAACTTATTGAAAGCACGCTTTCCACAAGATTCTATAGGATCAGGAGGCTCTTTCCAATAACAACTTCACACTTTAGCTCAATACACAGGTTCTTATATCTTGCTCATTCCTCTTGAGGTCAGGTGAAAAGATATAAGCTAACAAGGATTGTTTCTGCATTCCATCTTCATGATTTAGCTGTTGTCTTTTAATATACCTTTTCAAGCCAAACTCCTAAAATATCAACCAAACAACAAAGAGTATATGCTCTGTTTCACTAATAGGATAAATGTTGTTTCCACAGGCAACCCATGCACAACATGAACAAAGACTTTGAATAATGACTAGCAAAGTTGATTCCAAGACTTGCTTTCATTCCTATAAACATAAGTTTAGGTTATGAATCACATGAGTTGAACAAATGTGAATCCTTGTATGTTCATTTCTCTCTATCTCTAACAATGTATGGGAGAATACATCAATGAATTTCGATAGAAAAACTACATGAACTGACATAAGATAAGATTAGGATTTACCTAGCTAAGCTAACCCATTACAGAATAGTTTAGTTACAAGGCTCGAATAACTAGTAACCACTTTTAGTCTAAGTGTCATAATTAGCCCTATAATATAATCACTTTTAAATTATACTAATTTACAACAATTAATTTAACATTTGTATAATTTAAGTTTTATAAAATATTCTAAATTATGAAAGTATAAATGAAAAATTCTAACACTCCCCTCCCCAATTTAAGAAGTAGCAGCTCAAATAGTTGAGATTAAAGTATTTAACTTTTCTGTAACATAAAAAGTTTCTAATAGGCATTATCACCTTATCAAAGTCACATCAAATATATAAATGCTTAGCTGGTGGATGGTGCAAACTATAGTGCATCCTATGTCCATGGTGTTCTTACTCTTCACCTAAATGCATTAAATATGTTGGTTAATTTTTTAAAATTACAAAGAATAAATGTCAGATTGAAAATCTGATATTGAATATAATTGATGAGTTTTGCAATTGAAACTCAAGTGTAAAGTTGATTAATGAACTGAGGAAAGCCTAGAATGATCTACAAGCATAGCACGGTTAGTTGCATATGACAAAAGTGATCCCTTGAGCACTCTCTAACGATCAAGTCAGTATTTCAGCAAAATTTCAGTAGTATCATCAAGATGATCTGAAAGAAAGATACCTGCTAGTATATATAGGTGTCAAATGTGCTAACAAGTGTGAACTTGAATAAATGGAGTATTACCACATGTTTTTAGCGTATTGATAACGTAGCAAGATTCCCTCTAAGTAATTGAGGTGATTACATTATTCACGTATACCTAGTCACATCTTTTGCTATGTATTGGTTAGGCAATTAGTTTACTGAGTTCTCCTTTAGTTAAGTCTTGCACATAGGTTGATCAACCCAATACAACCTGTCAATCAATCAGGCCCCAACCAACCACTGCCACTTTATCAACTGGTCCTGACCGATCAACTTAGGTGAGTCGATTGGAAACTACAAGCTATTTTAGGTTTTGTCACAAACATTTAGGTCATTAAAATTTATTAAAAAAATTTTATGATAATTTTAACTATTTGAATTTCACAAACTCCACTTCAAATAACATAAAGTAAAGGGTAAAAAAAATCAAAAATTTCTGCAATCCAGCCTTGATGGTGGTCATAATTCATTGTGTTAGTCCTAATTCATTCAAAAAATTATCTACTACAATAGAGTGCTTGATTTTTGCAAATAAATTTTGCAATAATGTCAAATAAAAAATTGAAAGAGATGAATCAAATTACATTAACTTACCGTTTCACGATAATTGCAACATAGTTTGAATATCTTGATTGTGTTAGCCATGATTCATCTGCAAATTTTGAACCATAATGGAACACTTCACTTTTTGCAATTAAATTTTGTAATAATGTAAAAAAATAGTAAGGTCAAGATAGATGAATGAAATTGAACTAACCCACAAATTGATGATAATTATTATGCTGTGCAGAGTATTTGATGCGGAGAAGTAAAAAAATCCATTAATCTCAACCAATGAATCATTCCTCTTGTACCACTTACACCCAAATATATGGGATTAATTGTGTTAAATTGGCCAAAGCAGAGGTATGACCATATCTAGTGATTTTGATACCATAAAGTATCTCATAGTTGAGAGAGAATGGAATTTCTAATCTTTAATTTTTTAAGGATTATAAAATATTGTTAGTATTTACATACACAAATAGAGTAAATTATAAGGATATGAAGGAGTGAAAGTGAGCAAGGAAGATTGAGTGAGATACGAATATTCCAAGTTATTTTATCCTAATGATTAATTTGAATATAAATTTTACCAAATACTTACCTTAACATGAAATATATTAAGTAAATAAATAATGCTAATTCAAACATGTAGTTTTAACATAATTTTTTAAGTAAA
>JANHAO010008202.1:0-19465 GCA_026873985.1 Saraca asoca | reverse complement strand
AGCTTCTTGCATTAATTACAAGCTACAGTTGTATTACATCAAATTAATAAGAAAAGACAGTGAAAAGACTGTAATCCAGCTGTTTACGGTATATAGGCTATGGAGGTGGTTCCTTTAGGTTGGCTGTAGGCTTATGATCATTGCTTGATGTCACTTCAGCCATTCAGAGGGTTAGTGACTTCAATGCTGGAGTTCAGTCTTCACGATTCTTGCGAGGTACCGAGGAGGCAAGCTTGGTGCTGTTTACAGAGAAGCCTGTGAGCTCTTGTGAGGAGGTCGGCCATTCTTTATAAGTGCCTCGCTAGGACATTGTGCAACGAGGTGGAGCTTGCTAGGGAGGAGCTCGCTGACATGCTCTTGACGGTCGAATTTGAGGACCCACTGCCTTGCCTTGGGACCATTTTTCATAACACGAGGCTTTTTGAAGGTTTCTTACTAAGTCGTGAGAACTGGCCTTCATTTCCTCGGGGGCTCGTCCTTGTGAGGCCCGTTTTCCATATCCAATAATTTTTTTCCTATTCCTTATTACTTGCTCTTTTCTCACTAAATTTGGATAGTTGAGTTGTAAAGATTTTGATAATTAATATTAACTTCTCTGTGGGATTAACCCGTATTTGCCAGTACTAGCTACAACTATGCCGTGTACTTGCGGATATTTAAATAAATTATACATCAAAGCCAATTGGCCAGGTAGCAGCACCACAAGCGACGGTCAGAGGAAATGGGCCAGGATCAACATAAGATCCCCAGGAGCTCGCTTGGCAGATCCTGTGACGGAGCCACGTGCAACGGGCTATCCATGCCTCCTAGCACTCTACAACAGGCCATCCATGTCTCAACAAGCTTCGCTGGAAGCCAAGATACAAAAACTCAAAGGACTCTTCAATCTCCTCTATTGAACTCTTCTGAGGAGAAAAGGAAGAATGCCTCAGGCTATAAAAAGACCCACTTGGCCCTTTGAAGAATCCAACAGGTATCTAATCTGATCTTCATCTGACGGCCCGAAACGAGTGACAATGCCATGCTAACGGCCAAAAGTGGCAAACAGAAGAAAGCATGGCCTAAAGCAAAATAGAAAGACATCGACATAACACTTCGGTGAAAGAAGGACACTGATTGAAGATACGAATCAAGCCTCATAAACTTGCAACTCCCAGCCTGCAAAGCAAACCGAGAGTTGGGGGGCTTATGTTATATGCAAAAATGGCCTCGAGAGCTCGTAGCCCCGGACATGTTGAAGGTGCCCAGCAAGCTTCACTTCGCCTATCAGAAAGTGGCACAGCGAAGTAGTCCCAACACCATCCCTTGATGTGACCTTCACCTCGCAAGACAGCAAGGCAGCGACACAGCAAGAAGATCACAAGACTAGCTCGCCAAGTAGCTGACCACCCTGCTCGTGCCCGCTACCTCGCTACAGCAGGTCCCCATGATGCCCCTGAGCCAGGAATTCCTGCTCGGGACACCCAGCACCTTGCTTGGCATAGCTGTACCAAGTAGTAGACGCAGACAGACACAAGTCTACAGCCGACCAGAGGGGCCCACCCCACAGTCTACATTCTGCATTAGCCGAATTGTAGCCTCTTTATTATCTTTTCCATTTATATTTTCATGTAACACAATTGTAACTTATAATTAATGCATGTAACTCCTCCTCCCTCTATAAATAGGATTGCATTATTAGAAGAGAAAGGGAGAGAAGGCCAAAACTTGTAAGCAGAAATTTTTGCAATAATAAAATCTCCGTCGTGGACGTAGGGTCTGGTGTCGCCCGGATTTAGCTGAACCACGTTAAACTCGCTGTCTCTCCACCCCCTCTTCCTCTCGGCCTATCTTCTTCTGCACTTCGGAAGCAGTATTAGATCCTTGAACTTCTCCTCATTGGCTGAAGTTTGGGTCTTCCACACGAACCAAATTTCATCGTCAACAATCTCTAAATTTTTTCAATTGAATTATGCTGTTATTAGGAATCATGCTATAATTAGATACAATATCACTTTTTTAGTAATAGGAATGACAAGTCACTTAATATATAAATACATTCTAACATCCTGTATTAGAATTGAAGAAGGGAAAAACTCCAAAGTAACATTGGGTGCCACTACACCACTAAGGGCACCTTAATATAGTGTCATTGTTGATTATTTGTTTCTTAATTGAGTAATTGCAAACATTATCTAAATAATTGCACATTAATTATTTGATGTTACATGGGTTTAAGTCATATAGGCAAATTTTATCAATAATTTAACTTTTTGGTAATACACATTCGATTAATCACAACTTGATTATAACCTTGAGATTTATGTTATAAACGTAATTGATGGATTTATAATTTTTTATATATTTGTTATTATATGAAGTTGTACAAAATTACAACATTTGGAAAAATTTTAAAGAAAATTTATTATATCCCGAAGTACATTATGTTTTTGGAAGGAAACGATGGCAATATTAGTTGGCAAAAGCCCTATTTGTTCTTTGGTTAAAAAAAAAAAAAAGGAAACCCTATTTGTTTATTTTATGCCCCGTTGCGTCCAACTTAAACTTATACCAATGTTTTATAGGTCGTTTTATGGTATCCAGACTAAAATTCTGGATATTGATACTTTAAACAAGTGGCACTAATGTATAGTAATTTTAGCACTCTTAAGATGCCTGTCTTCTTGGGCCATGTGTTGTTCTTTGATCACTTTATTTCATAAATAGGAAGTACAGAGATACCATTTCTTTTTTTTTTTTTTTTTTGCGATTTGCCTGTCTGGTATGTATTGAACACACCATTCTTCATTCATAACACTTTTTTTTTCTTCTAAAATGTTGCATGCAAGTGTCCGTATTTGTCTTCGCATCCTAGTTTCCCGTCAATAACATTGTTCCTCTCTTTTTTCTTCCTAACCAGATCAAGTGTGCCTCATATCTGCCTTTGCAACCCAACTTCTTTCACAAGTTTTTTTGAAAGATTTTCCATGAAGCATCGCTCTCTTTCTACATCTTAATCTTAGCTCTTACTGTCCACACTCTTCCGATCTCTCTCGTCCGTCTTCATCATAGCCACCGCCGATTTTGCTAACCTCCACAGACCACACCTTCCCAAGCCACGTGTGATATTTTTCAGATTTGTGATGGGTTTCTCTTTTTTCCATCAAAATCCATCGCTTCTTCTTCTGCCCAGCCAGCCCAGCTCCATCGTGAACCACTACTTGTGGGTTCTCTCAAACCATAAACAACTTTCTGGTATTGATTTATTATTTTCCCATCATAAAATTTTACTTTCCTTTTCTCTTAGAAATTATTCATCATTGTATGATTAGATTGAACTTGTCATGACTCAAAAGCTTTGGTAATGACTGTCGTGAATATCATTCCCTATTTGAATATTTACTAGCCTTTACTATATATTCCTATTACAGATATCTAGTATTTTCTCAGTAATAATCAATTGACTATTTGGAATATAGCAAACTTAAGAAGGACAAGGAAGTTCATAGAAAATATTTACATATATAATATAATTTACACTAGCATCACCCAATAGGCCAATGCTAGTATTGCTAAATTGTACCAAATTCTTACAAATTGTTTCAAAACAAAATATTCTCAGCCTTCCCTAAAAACTAGGAACCATTCCAAACTAACTTACGTACTTTTCAAACAAGACATTCAAAAGAAGTCTATGTCTCACCATAACATCAAAAGCATAGGTTAACATAATTAAACCCTATAGCCCTTCTATATACAGGTTTTTCAAAGCCAAGGGTAGCAAAATTGTTTACATAATGATGGTAGACCTTTTTAGGCGTCAAACCATCTGAGAGCCATAATTAAAAGTACATTAGGCGATTTCAATGGAATGATATCAACATTGTAAAGAACTTCACATCCTGCCAGATTCAGGATGATAGTATAGTGAATGTTTATTTAGTATGATCCTAAGGGACCACAGATTGTGGTGGTATAGGTATTAGTGGGTGATTTCCATTGGATTATTATCTATCTTACTTTTCAGGAATAGTATTCACAATATCTTGAAAATTTGAAAAAATATAACTATCCATAAAAAAATGAGTTTAGGGTTCAATAAATAAAACATACCAAACTTATGAACTCATCAACTAACAAAAGATACATGTGCATATACAAGCAACCATACCTTAATTGGATAGCCATTTCTTAGTAAATTTTCACAAGCAAATAATGAATAATAGCAATCCATCTACGAGGATGATCATATCACAATCTTTCTAGTATATCTAGTCAAACTCTCATAGCTATAATCCATCATTTATGGTTCATCATATATTTCAATCTCATGACTTCATGTTTAATATTTCATATGGCAATTTAAACAAGTCAAACATTACATAGCAATATCTCATAAAATCTCCTCGTTACTCTGGTCCAGTCTTATCCCGCATAAACCCAGTCTTATCCTTCCAAGCCAACCTTATCCCACTCATCATTTTAGAATACGTAGATCTAGGATCTAGTTCATTATTCTCCATCATAACCCATCATTCACATTCCAAGCCTCATAAGGGCTTTCAAGTAGTCAAAGATATCTATCCCATAATAGATACATCATCAATATCACATCAACATATTTCATCATCATTCATGACATCATGTCACATTTCGAATCTCATAAAAAGTAATAAACATTAAGCAATATGCTTCTCACAGTGACTATATTACATCATTCTTAGTCAGCCACAATTCTAGTCATAAGAGTTATGTTTTATTTGCCAATACACCTTTCATTCTTGGTTTTATCATATGACTATTTTAATTAATTTCATATTAGTAATATATATATATATAACCAATTGTTAAATTCAATAATATTATATTGTAATTATCTATTTAAAATTTCTCAATCTTTACACTCAATTTAGTAGGGTTTATACAAAACTAAACCAAGGTAATAGGAAATAATTTGGAAAGAAGAGAAGTTGAGCTAAAAAAATGAGGAAATTTCTAAAGATGTGATCAGAATTGTGAATAGGATCATTGAAGCAATTTAAGTAGAATCATGATTAGAATCGAAGAGTTCAAGTGTGAAAGATTTGATTCGACTCAAAGAAAATCAGTTAAAAGTGAAAGCTTGCTCGCAAAAATGTGCAATCATTCGAGAAGTCCATTTGCAAACACGATCAGGATTGTGATCAAAATAGAAAAATAGAGTATGGAAGATCAATAAGACTCGCACAAATTTAGTTTAAAATTTGATTCAAATAGTAAAAGTAAAAATACTAGGTTTCTACGAGCATGATCACGGGTTTAGTTCAAAAAGCTGTGATTTGACTCGCATGAGTAAAAATTGTAGGCAATGGTAGAAAATCAGGGGAGGACAACTTCCAATTCAACCACACATTATAGGATCTCAACACAACATGTTTTGATAGCTCAAGCATACACAAAACCTAACTATTTCAATCACAAGCTAATCATTTTATTAGTCAATCCATTCTATGACAAAGTTTGTCTTACAATCACAAGACCCATTTCCATTAACTATCATCAAATATTCAGCAGATCATAAGCAAGAAACATATATTAATTCATAAGAATGGTAAAAGTTACTCATAAGTAGGCTGAATACACCAAATCACTATTGATCTCATTAGAAATCCTCAACACTATTCATAAACAAAAAAAAAAGAGTATGTTAGCTTCTTGGCTATTTTAATGTTTTTCTTTCCGCAAACAATTAGATATCATTTGCTTATAGTTTCCTTCTATAGAAATAGACCAAATATACAAGATTTGAGTTCTTAAACTTTAAGAAATTCTCATGGGTTTCTACAGTGAACAATATTATGAATAGTAACTACTAAATTAGAAAATTCATAACTTGAGTTTTATCCAATAAATCAGCATGATTTTGATATCAAAACAAAGGGAAGAAAATAGGATTCAATAGTAAAAAAAATTGAGAAAATAATAAGAAGAGTTAGTGTGCTTACTTGATGAAAGAGAGAGTGAGTAACGAAAGAGAGAGGAAGTGACTTCGAGAAGAAAAAGAAGAAGAAATTGCATAACTTGTATAGTCTGAAACCAAAGATGAAGAAGAAGAATAGTTGGCTAAGGGAGGGGCGAAATGTGAAAGATAATCAACTTCCCAATAACTACAAGTTGACAATTTTCTCTTTCTAGTAATTTTCTTATTTCTTTAATTTTGAACTGAAATTTAATGTACTTATAAGTCACCAATGATCATAAAATTTTAATACAAATTAGATAAATTAAATGTAACGACTCTAATTTCTTGCCTATATGATATTCGTAACACTAGTTTCAATAGTTTCAAAGTTTTGTGGAAATTAAATTTTGAAAATATGAATTTGGTCCATTAAATATTCATGACAATAATTTGATTTTTGAAATATTTTTTTTAAAATTTTACATTATCTATTTTTATTATATTTGATCCTTTAGATATATAATTTCAAATTCTTTGAAATTTTTATTTTTCTTATTTTGTTACTAAAATTAATTTTAAAAAAATTTGAGTATTACAGAACTCTAAATGAAATTTCTACCTCTTTCTCTTAGCAACTATTGAACTTGCATTTTAATGAAATTTAATGTACTTTGGCTCGCAAATGTTTGGTGAACACTTCAGGTTCGCGTTTAAAAGTTATTCCCCTTTTAGGTATGTTCCTTGGTTTGAATGTGCTCAATAAATGTTTGATTCTTGGTCTCTGTGGGATAAATAAGATGCACACATGGTGTTGTTTATTCTGCATAAATTCGATATTGTTTTATAGATATTTGAGGCACTAACTTTTAAATTCAACCACAGATGAGTACACTTTCAAAGTTATTCATATTTTATTTTATTTGTTTGAAGACTAAGTTTTTTAGGAGTTGGATATTATTGAATTAGATATTTTTTTAGCGGTGAGTTTGGGTATAGTGGTTTTAGGCATCCTGAATAAAAATTAAAGCTAATTATTGGAATGTGCTATCCAATTTAAAAGCAAGGATTTTGGATTGTGCTCAATTTGATGACATATGCTATATAGTGGTAGTCAAGTTTCTGCTTTGTCTCTCTTGCTATTATGAGTCATAAGTTATTTTCATTTTTATGCTTCAATTTTAATTTTCTTTCTTTGCTCTTTTCTTATCCATTTTCATTCTGATTTTCTCATTATTATTGTTAAAATGGTTTGGAAAGTGTTGATTTCTTCTAGCATTTGCTTGGTTTCAAATCTAAACAATCTTAATAGATTGCTTCTATGAAGTGTCCATCAAGTTAGGGGATCTGTATATATTAATATACTACTCAGGATATTTGTAGAATCTGAATCTGAATCTAAAAAAAAATGAGACAGTAGACATAAGCTTCATTTTAATATTTCATGTTTGTATGTGTTATGTGTGTTCTTCAATTTTGTGAAATGGGCTGGCAAATGCCTAGCAACAAACTAAGTCCAAACAAGAGAAGAGCTAAGCTCGCTAGATCAGCGCAGAATGAGGCAGAAGCCCCAGCTTGCTAAAGAATGAGATCTAGCTCGTATAGCCGTCATCTTGTTATGCATGAGCTCGCATTGCTGATGGAGAGCTTGCCTAGTTCGTCCTCACAGGCCGAAGGCTAGCGATGATCCCAGATAGTCCCAACTCATAGACATTGCACCTTGTCCATCTAAGAGCTCAAGAAGGGTAAACTCACAACAGCAACCCTCTCAGACTTGGTGTGTGGGACCAACTTGCAAGAAGTAGCACCATGGGCCCACCCGTAGAAAGCAACTCTGGAAGTCAATTGGCAGACTGCAAAAGCCAATTTGTAGGAGCTGCACTTGTCATTTACATTTATTATTTGGTGTAACAGAAATACAAACTATGTAATTACACTTCTAACCTCCTCCCTTCTATAAATAAGGGAAAGGAGCTCTCTGTAGGTAGAATTGAAGCACTATACCAAAACTCTGATAAAATTTCTCCAAAAGCAATATAACAATACCATTAATGTAGGGATTGGTACTGTTTGATTTTGGCCGAACCATGTTAAATCCTACCGTGTTCTTCTCCATCTTCATATGTTTTCTATTATTTGTTGTATTTATTAATATTTGCATAACTAGATTGTAGTTTGGGTCAGCAAGAAGCCCCTCTGGTTAGCTAGATTTGGTAGAACCGAAATCCACCATCAATATTTTGGCATGCCCAATGGGACTCATCTGTTCTTTGGTTGTTTCTCTATTTTTCTAGTTAATTTTGTTCAACTATAATGGCTAGAAGAAAGGCTACTAAGAAGTTAGATGCCACTGTTAACCAGCTTGAGGGTCATATAGCAAGTTCTTCTACTGCTCAAGTCACCAAAGGTTTGCCCCTTTCAGCTCATTGCCAACTTGTTGTTACTGTCTTTGAGACTGACAAAATGCAAACTTGGCTTCAATGCCAGGACAGGCTAGAGAACATGATAGGAAAATTGACTAAAGCAGTCACCGCACTAGCACAAGCACAAGCTCAGGTTATACAAAGGTAGAATGAAGCCACTACACCTGGAAATGTTCCATAACAACAGGAAGTCAAACGTTCATGCAGAGTCAATCAGCCTCTAGGTCACTGCTTGCAACAACAAACTCCAGGTCACCTCACGACTAGGAGAGTCAAAGGGATCAACAATCTTTTGGCCAGCGATTTAGGGGGAAGGACCCGTTGCTGGAAGAATTGTATTAAAAAATGAGCTAGTTAGAAGAACATCTTTGAGCTCTGAATGATCGAGCTCATTTTGAGGATAGGTCACTATTCTCCAAAGAGATCAAGGTTCAACCCCTCCCCCTTAAGCTCAAAGTCCTCGTGATTCCTCCGTACAATAGAGATACTATTCCTTATGACCATCTAGAAGCATTCAATGTTCAGATGGATTTGTAGACAATTGATCCTCTGGTTAAATGTCAAGTTTTCTCAACAACACTAAGAGGCATACCTCAAACCTGGTTCAGAAGCCTTTTAGCTCACTTGATAAGTAGTTAGGAAGAAACCTTTGGCTTAGGAAAGCCTAATTGAAAGGATGAGAAAGATGGTCCTACCCATAACAAGAAGAGGGGCAATGTGGATCAAGGTGACCACTCTGACAAGTGGATTGTGAAGAAGTCCAAAAAGCCCAAGGGCGAGCGACCTCAGCCCCCAGCTCGCCATAAGCATTATAGCATCCTATCAGACACCTAAGATAGGATATTCATAATGGAAAGGGAAAGAGAAGACTTCAGGAAGCCTAGCCCTATAAAGATTCCTTATAGGCAAAGAAACAAGCAAGAGTTCTATGCCTATCACAATGAGGTCGGGCATGGCACTTCAAATTGTCAGGAACTCAGGGACGCTATCGAGGACCTCATCAAGAGGGGTCGCTTGCAAAGCTACATAGTGCAAACTTTAGGGCAGCAACCTGAGCCTTCCTAATGGGAGCCCAAGCTAAAAGAAGCCTCTATAATGAGAATCATATATTGATGTTGTAATGGGTTTCAAGAATTAATGAATGCATTTTGATTTCTTTTGTTGATTTTTGAATGAACTCTTTGCAAACTATTGTGGCAAAAGGCAAGTTGTCCTCAAATCTGGAAGATCAGTCACCCATCATAGAGTGAAGTTTCCCAAGGTGTAGCTTCCATGTGACCTGGGCTCATGCTTTGCCAAGGCGTAGCTTTCACACAACCTTGCACAATTGCCAGCTTTCAAGCTGAGGCCGCTGGAGCTCATTCCAGTATAATTGATAGCTTTTGAGCTGAGGCCATTAGAGCTCATTCCAGTACAATTGCTGGCTTCTGAGCTGAGGTTATTAGAGCTCATTTAGTACAATTTCCAGATTCTGAGCTGAGGCTGTTAGAGCTCATTCCAATATAATTTCTAGCTTTCGAGCTGAGGCCACTGGAACTCATTCCAGTATAATTGCCAGCTTTCGAGTTGAGGTCACTAGAGCTCATCCTAGTATAATTGCTAGCTTTCGAGCTGAGGCCATTGGAGCTCATCCCAGTACAATTGCCAGATTTCGAGCTGAGGTTCCTGGAGCTCATTCTAGAAACTTGTTGGCCAACTGTGACCTCTAGTCCAGTTAAGCGTTCGCTCAAAATAAACTTAACTAAATATGACCTAATGCTCACAGCTCTCATGCGACCTAATGCTTGTAGCTTTCATGTGACCTAATGCTCGTATCTTTCATGCGACCTAATTCTCACAGTCTTCAAATGATCTACTTTTATATTATTCATCATTAAAGCTTTTTGGTTTTCAGATCTATTAACAAATGTAATCAATTGGTTTTCTAAGACATTTTGCTTTACTATGATTTGTAGGAATTTATGTTTTCATTTGAAATATGTAGAATATTCAGCACAATATGCAAGAATCATAAAGAATGGGTTTTTCATTAAAAATACTTAACAAGGTAAATTTACAAGACTTGAAATACAAACTAGAGCAAGCCAAAGGCTAAAGAGAATAAAAAGAAAACCCACTATTGGGAGACAAATTCCTGGGGGACCGAGGAGCACGCCGGATCCCTATCTTTCTTCTTCCAGTTGTCCTCCTCAATAGCAAATTCCTCCTCAGCCTCACCCTTAGTGTTGAGAACTCCGAAGAGACATGCTAGGATGGCTGGGAAAGAAGAACCCCATGACATCACCATGAGGATATTATTCAAGATCTACGAAAGATCTTCCCTTATTCTGGGAGAAGCAGAATTGCCTGAAAAGGTTTCCTATGTAGCAAACCATGCATATCTCTCTAGAAAAGGACTACCGGAGGTATGTGGGGCTTGTTTGGAGCTCTTATTAGTTTAACTCACTAGCTAAAGGAAGAAGAACTTCCCATGCTTTAAATAATGGATCAATCTGGTCTCAATAAAGGGTTTAGAAGAACTCCCAACTGCCTTCATTAAATGCCTCAGAAGAAAACAAGGCTGACTTGCCAACAGGCATGAGACATATATAGCAAGAGGTATGGCCTAGATCAGATGAAATGATAGGCTGATTGAAGACTTTGATTGCACAATAACCTATGAAAGAGGCCTTTTGCCAGTGAAACTATTTAACTCCTAGCCCATGAAGCGAGCTGAGAGTTAGGGGGCTTATATTATGTGCGTTCTCCGATTCTGTGAAATGGGCTGGCAAAGGCTCGACAACAAACCAAGTCCACTAAGCTTGGTAGGTTAGCATAGAATGAGACAAAAGCCCCAGCTCACTAAGTAATGAGATCTAGCTTGCATAGCCATCATCTTGCTATGCACGAGCTCGCATTATTGACGGAGAGCTCACATAGTTTGTCCTCGTAGGCCAAAGGTCAGCGATGACCCCAGACAGTCCTAACTCACAGACATTACACCTCGCTTAGCTAAGGGCTCGCAGAGGGTAAACTCACAGTAGCAACCCTTTTAGACTCAGTGCATGGGACTAGCCTACAAGAAGCAGCACCACAGGGCCCACTCATAGAAAGCAACTCTAGAAGTCAATCGACAGACTACAGAAGCCAATTTGTAGGAGTTACACTTGTCATTTATATTTATTATTTGATGTAATAGAAATACAAACTATGTAATTACACTTGTAACCTTCTCCCTTCTATAAATAAGGGAAAGGAGCTCTTTGTAGGTAGAGTTGAAGCATTGTACTAAAACTCTACTAAAATTTCTCCTTAAGCAATACAATGATACCATGGATGTAGGGACCAGTACTATTTGGTTTTGGCCATACCACGTTAAAATCCTGCCATGTTCTTCTTGTTCTTCATCTGCTTTTTGTTATTTGTTGTATTCATTAACATTTGCATAACCGGATTACAATTTAGGTCCGCAAGAACCCTCTCTGGTTAGCTGGATTTGATAGAACCAAAATCCATCGTCAAAAATATGATTTCATTGTTTTTAAGAAAATTCAAAATTGTAATTTTCTTCTATTTTTCATATCATTTTAATGGATTCTTGGTCCATTGTAAATTGCCTTTTGCACTTATTGTTCAATGTTGCTTTTTTTATAATTTTGATTTCACTTGGGATCTTTTAAACATTGATGTATTTCTTTGTCTGGGCAGAGCATAGAACTTGGTTATCAAGAAGAAAATTAAACTTAGGTGAGTGTTGATAGGAACTAGGTTGAAGGTTTTAGAACTAGAGGTTGAACCTGGTTTTATTGCATTGTGTCTGGGTGCTTATTGATGGTAACTAGGTTGAAGTTTTGAGAATTAGAGGTTGAAGCTGATTTTATTGCATTTTTTTTTATCTATCATTGTTCTTTGATTTGGAAGTTTAGTTTGTTCTATGAATATTTGAATTTTGAGTTAGTATATTTGTTATATAATGCAAAACTTCCTCCTAAGTTTTTAATGATCATTTGTATTAGGATTGATATGTGTTATCTTTGCCTTTTTGATAAAAACTTCTAAATTGTATACTGCTCTTAAATCATAAATTTTTTATGTTTAAAAAACTTGCATATTGTTATGGCTATTGCTATTGATATTTGAATTCTTTAACTACATTTTGAAGGTTATGGGTTGGAGAGATCTAGCTACCAACCTCCATAGCATTACTTCTATTTCTATGCTGTGAGGAAACTATAAGTTTTTATGACTTTTTAGCTTCTTTTAACATGTTAATTGTGTACAAGATTGAGCTTCTTACTACATTTTCTAATTTTTGTATTGTTAATTACTGCTCCATAGTGCTTTGCTTGGTAAATGCAGAGCTAGCCTTTTCTACTCTGCCATTTTTATGGTATTAAGTTCTTCCCAGTTGGGTAGTACACTAGCATTCCAATGTTAAAATTCTAGTTGTCTTTTTCTCGATTTTAGCATAAAGTATCAATTATTTCATTCATTTTAACACAAATTTGGTAGCGTTTGAGGATGATTAAAGGTAGCTTTGCATTTTTCAGCTTGCATCATCTTAAGAAGTTAATGGAATTCATACTTTTTGAGAAAAATTGTTGATTATAGATGAGTTGTTAGGGATTATTCTTTCATAAGATATCTTGATAGTGTTGTAATGAAGGTATTTTGTTGTTGACAATTTGGCTAAATGTGATTGAATTCATACTTTTTGAGAAAAATCATTGATTACATATGAGCTATTAGGGATTATTCTTTCATAAGATATCTTGAAGGTATTTCTTAGAATCCTTTGCCAATCTAGGTGAACAATAGTACTTTCACTTGATGATAGCGTAAACATGATATGAAACCCACTTATTTGTCCCTCAATTAAAATGATTATTGAGATTTTGGTATGTGCCTGGGTGGGGTGCTAAATGTTTCTAACTAAAAAACCTTCCAAGGTGATTATCTAAAATAAAGGATGATTTTGATAGTTATTTGGTGTTCTATACCATTATTTTTAATATAATTTTCTAAATGATGTGGTAATACATGAGTATGTGATAGTGCAAAACTGATTTATATTAACAATAGATTAAATTTAAATCTTATATATAATTATCAAATCTTTATAAAAGTTTAATATAATAGTTACAATTTTATATGTAAAATCTTATAATTTTTCATAAAAATTAAAAATCTAAATAATTTGGTTTGTAACCTATTGTGGGTATTTTTAAGTCCTCACAAATGGGCTAGTAAAGGCCCAGCGGACAAGGTCTAGCTAATAGAGGCCTAGTCCATATAAGAGTGAAGTCATTGTAGGAGCTAACAAAAAGCTTGCTGATTGCACAAACCAAGAAAAAGCTAACCTGCAAAGATTGATTGACAAAGAGTCTATAGAAGTTAACTTGCAGGATGAGCTTATGTTTTTATAGGACTCTGTGTAATAGCCTAATGATGGAAAAAATAGGGAAAATTCATTACAAAAAGGAGGAGAGAATTCTAAGAGCAAACTCTATAGAGAGAAATCTCTATAAAAAGATTGTACACAGTAAATATTTTTCCAGCAATAACATCATCCATGGACGTAGGGATCCAAACAAAAGATTTTGGTCAAACCACATTAAAAAATCCTTTTTACCTTTGTTGTTCTCCTTCTCCATCTCTTCATCTCTCATTTATCCAACCAGTCTACAGTTTGGGGTTTCAAGGACTATTCTTGTTGACTAAGATTTGGCCTTACCGAACCAAATTTTACCGTCAATATTTTGGCGTTAGAGGAAGGGTCTCATTTGCATTTTGGTTAATTTTTTGTTTAACAGTGAAGGCCTTCCCATCCTTCATTGTCTAAATCATTATTTGGGTTGTCTTCACCCTTGGTATTGGCATTGTAATTAAATTCCTTGCTACTGATATTAAGCCATTTACACATAACCACTCTAGCCTGGAATAGCTGTTGTTATTACTCTGCTATCTGTTTTATGTGTTGAAATGGCTATAAATGAGAAGCGATGAAGAAGAATATTTAAGTGGATCTTGGAATGAGAAGAAGAAAAAGGGTGGGAAGAAGGTGTAGATTTGATGATTCCAAAGCCTTTAGCAGTTGCAGTGGTTGCTATAAGGATAGCTCATTAGGTCTTGAGCTTATGGGAGCTTCTTCTTGGCATCAATCTACTTTTGGACATGTGAGTGTAGAGGCCATGAAGCGACTCAGTTCATTAATGAGCTCACACACCAGCCATGCAGGACTAGGTTCGTTGACGAGCTCACATACTGGCCATGCAATGTAGTCGGGTTCGCACATAGTGACTGATAAGTTTGTATAGTAGTAACTGGGATGACGAGCCTTCTTCAAGATATAGCAAGCCAAAGTTCGGTGATGAGCTCGTTCAGCTACCATGTAGCAAGACTGGACAACAAGCTCGCATAGCCATTAAGCACCTGGGTTTGGTGTCGAGCTCGCGCACACCAGCATGCAGTGACTAGCATGACAAATTCATAGCAACAACATCATTCTAACTTTGGCTTTAGATGCGAGCACGATGCTGAGCTCGCACACGATGGCCATGCAATGAGACTGAGCTGAGGTGTATTCCATACAGTGTCATAAGTTGAAGTGCACCTGAAATAACTGCAAGTTAAGGTGAGGAGTTGCTGTTGGGATAGCCTATCAAGATCTCAAGCCTATGGGAGCACTTCCTCTTGACATCAGTCTTATTTTACATGTATGTGAATGCGATGACGAGCTCATGTAGCAGCTAGGTAGTGACTTGGGTTGATAACGAGCTCGTGCAGTAGTAATGCAAGACGGTTTGATAATAAGCCCATGCAATAACCATGTAGTAGCTTGGTCTGGTATTAAGCTTGCTGTGACCATGTAGCAACAAGGTCTGATGACGAGCTTGCATAGCCATGTAGGATAGTACAAAGATGAACTCGCACATGCAGGTTGTCAGCAACAGAGCTTACCCACTATGCCATGTAGCAAGACTCGATTTGAGCTCACACCACCATGTAGAGGTTATATTCGATGATGGGCACGTGTTGTCATGCAAAGGCTAGTTTCGATGATAGTAACAAGCTCACGTGGTGGCCATGTAGCGAGACGGATCAATGATAGTGACGAGCTCGCATAGTGGTCATGCAATAAGATTGAAAGCCCAAAGAAAATAGGTTACATGAAGATTCCGATTGTTGGATTTGTGCTTGCACCTGCTAAGGAAGCGCTAGGCTTCTTCTTCTTTGTTGTGGACATATCTAATCCATCTTAATCATTGGAACCTTTCAATGACCATTGCTCACCTTTAGATGGAGCAGGACATAGTTTGGCTTAGCTCCAAGGTTGTGCAAAATTATTTGAGCTTGACAGAGTGAAGCTATCCACCGCTTAGCCCATCTAGTTGAGAGTACATGAAAACAGTTGCTTCCACCACCCCAACTACTGTGCCATAGTGGAAAACAATGATTATTAGAGGCTGTAAGGTGTTTGGAAAAAGGAAGGGTTGTCATTTTCTACTGCTAAAACTAGAAACCCATTCTTCACAATCAATACTACTATAGCACTCCGTTATGCATAAATTAATGCAGAGGTCGTGCTCAAAGCAACAAATGTTAATGGTGTATATGATGATAACCCAAGGAAAAATCCACATGCACATCTTCTTGATACATCATCATATCAGGATGTAACATCTCAAAAGCCATTAGAGGTGAGAGAGTTGACACTCTGATTGAGGTGGCATGGAATTCCTCCCTAGCAAGGACATGAAAATAGTGATAGCCTAGTTTGTGTGTTATTCTATTTCACTCTACAATACAATCATGAAGCCAAGGATGCTCTTGGCAACATGCACTACTTTGCGACTTGAAGTCAATAATGTAGTTCAAGACAGCTGCGAGTTGAAGACAGCATCACGAGATGAAGTGCATCCTAAACGACCTCAAGCTCATGCTTTTAGTCTTCATGAGCTCAATACTAAACCGAATAGAAAGTGCAGACGTCTTGCCATACTAGCTTTGGCAACAGCACCGTGGTTCCTATATGAATAAGCAGGATATAATTTATTGTCCTTGCATTAAATGTTCTATTACGACTAGTTTTTATTCTCTTTTTCAAGGCTAAAGCTATGTTATTAGGTGCCCAGGTAGGTCACATAGATGCACCCACTGAGTACTGAAACTCGTGCCAGCTGAGGCACATTTAATTGCCTACTAAGCACTTGAATTCATGCGAGGTGCATCTAAATCGCCCACTAAGCAGTCGATCTTATGGCAGTCGAGGCGCATTTGTGCAACCCATTGGCACTCAATATGACACATATCTTTTTAAATCATAATTTACTTGCTGAAGTCCATTTATATTAAAATTATATGATCTACTAATACATGTCACTGAGGTCGATTGACTCATCGGGCATTCATTTTATCTAATGTTTATTAAGCTGTAACTTGCAGGAACTTATTCATGTTAACCATATTATCTTCTGCTACGGATTGAGCATTCAACCCATCGAAAACCTCATTCATTGAGGGAAATTCGCACATGAACACTCAAGAGATGTAACTCAAGATAGTAAGACAGCATGGCATATCGAGCTTTTACTAGCAGATTACAGCTCCTAATTTGCAAAGCGAACTGAGAACTGGGGGGCTAATGTTATGGGTATTTTTAGGTCCTCACAAATAGGCTGGTAAAGGCCTAGCAGACAAGGTCCAACTAATAAAGGCCCAGTCCACATAAGAGTGAAGTCACCACAGGAACTAGCAAAAAGCTTGTTGATTGCACAAACCAAGAAAAAGCCATCTGTAGAGGCTGACTAACAAAGAGTCTGTAGAAGCCAGTTTGCAGGATTAGCTTATATTTTTATACGATTCTGTGTAATAGCCCAGTAAAGGAAAAAATAGGGAAAAATTCATTGTTAAAGGGAGGAAAGAGTTCTGAGAGCAAACTCTCTCAAGAGAAATCTCTGTAAAAAGATTGTACACAACAAGCATTTTTCCAACAATAATATCATTTGTGGACGTAGGGATCCAAACAAAGGATTTTGGCTAGACCACATTAAAAATCCTTTTTGCCTTTGTTGTTCTTCCTATCCATCTCCTCATATCTCATTTATCCAACCAGTTTGCAGTTTGGGGTTTTAAGAACTGTTCTTGTTGACTAAGATTTGGACTTATCGAACCAAATTTTACTGTCAACATAACCAATACACAAAAAGCTTGCCAAAACATTTTCTTTTCTCACTAGCTGAGGCCTTGCAGACAAATTTAACATTAAAGATAAAATTATATATGCTTTATGGTTGGTGCACTAATTTATATACTTGGCAAGATTTGAAGTAAGTGGGGGCATTTTGTCAGGCATGCAATAAGTTACATTTGATAAAACAAAGAGGTTAATGTAGCCTTACTTTTAAAGATTGAGGTCATATGAAAGCATTCTTCTCAAAGTCTCTACTTATTGATTGAAAGTTTATAAAAGAAACGGTTAGGTAAACCCCCTTGTAGCATCAAGTTGCTTTGAAAAGAGGCCCAAGTTGGCTTAGTTAGAACCTTTGTTTTCCTTTGCACTTTGTCAAAAGTCTACATTTTCTCCTAGTAAAGTGGTAACTGATGAACAAATATAGAAGATAAAATATCTATCGTTACTTTTGTTCTTATGTATATTTTTAATATCTATAAGGAAGCTTTGATGCTTGAAGTCTGCTAAAGCTTGGCAAAGGGTGGAGCTGGTATTCTGAAATCTGAACCACCATGGAGTTCTATATACCAAACTAGGCGACTTTATGCAGTTTTAAAGGTATTTTTCATTTCACTTCCTCTATTTTAATTTATGACATGTTAGCAGGCCAAATAATAACCTTTGATACAATTGCATATATATTATGTTTGTAATAATGCTTGGAAGAACTACATTAGTAATTTAATTTAATTGAGACAAATGATGTGCTCAAAGTCCTTTTCATTTTGTTATTTGAATTTGGTTACATGCAGTTTATTTTCGGACCATCAAAAGATTGACTGAGACTTTTAAACTTGAAGTCTTTTCTTTGACAGAAGGATAGAATAGGCAAGTATTGTTTAATAATGTGTTTTCAAAAGATTGGATATTCTCTTAGGACTTCTCAAAATGTTTGTAATATTTTTCCCTCATTTAATCCCAAGTGAATTATGTACATAGAACCTTGGCTTTACACGTTTTCTATAGTCAATCTAGCATTTGAGTTTCAACAAATTTTGTTGCTAATCAATACTATAAAAGCTTAATCTATGATTTAGTATATATGCCCACTTACATTTGTGTTCAGCTCTAGTTTTTTTTTTTTTCAGAATGTGAGGGATTGCACCATTACACCACTTATACAAAGTTCCACTTATCTTTGCATAATTAGTTTGACTTTTTTTTCAATAGCAGCCATAGCAATAAGAGTTAAATGCGTAAGATCTATTTGTGAAATGGCATGAAAATGCTATTTCTTACTAACTTCTTGTCTTTACACTCGGGTTCTTATCTTTACTCTGCATTCTGCACATAACCCAACTATCACGATGTAATCTTTAAGAATTCAAACAAAAATCATGGATCAAATAAATTGTCTCATTTGACAAATAGCCTACTACTGATTCATTCTTCCATGACCTTGCAAGTTACTTCACTCTTCCGTTAAAAATCTTGGGGAAGAAGAAAAATGGTTCTAGAACAAAATGTTACGGTCAACTAACAATTTAAACATATTTTTTTAAGTCTACGATGTAAAAATTAATCTCGAATCAATATGCATGAAATTTAGAATACTGAAAAAAGATGATTATAGATTTGACCTGTAGAAGCCATGATGATATACTTATAGCCTGCAAAATAGAAATCAACTAGGATCTTCCTCTGTAGTTCCTTCTCACCTCAAGCAATCTCACAATGGGGGCAAGCTACTCAGATAGACAATACTGTCTGTTGTGAAATGCAGAGGGGACCTAGCCAATATATTAATCCTAGGACCCTCCCATCATGGGTTTTAGGGTTAAGGCCTGCACTTTGAGGCCCAGACCAATTAGCAACAGATATCCTAGCCTAATGTGAAGTGGATCACCTTAATAGATTGATGGGCTATTTTGCATCCTCTTATAGATTATATATTAGCCCGTTTTTTAACAAAAC
>JANHAO010008201.1:0-19453 GCA_026873985.1 Saraca asoca | reverse complement strand
TAGTGTAAAGAATAGTATTTAAAAATAAAAAAAAAGTGGGTGGTGTTTTTGTTTTGTGTGTGGGGGGGGGGGGGGGGGGGGGGGGGAGTCACCCCTAGTCCCCCTGGCTCTGCCATTGATCCTTCACAAATAAAAGAAACTTGAATAATTATTATTAAAGTAGCTAAAAGGAAAGAACATTGAAAGGGGCATATTGATATATTACCATTATCTGAAGAAAATGAGCGCCTACTCATTTGCATAGTAACCTCTTGATGATTACTAAAGACAACTTCCCTGTGCATAAAGAAAAAGATCAACATTGGAGAAAATGAGGAACAGAAAGTACACTTATACTCCCCTCCCTTTACTCATCAGTTAAAGTCATGGAAAAATTAAAACAGATAACCATGCACAACAACAAAATTTGGAAAAGAAGGCAGGGTGGAGTAACACACAGACAATGCCCTTGATACTGCACCAGTATTCATTTTAACATGGACAGGAAATGCATTTTTATGTGTAACTATACATCACACATACCAGCTGAATTAAGCAACATTCAAGTAACACTTCAACTTACACAAGTAAACTATAACAAACACCAGGCAAAAACATGAGGCTAAAATTAAATGTATCCCAGGAAAAATTTACAGTTTCATAAACCTTAAAGCAGAACTTAGAGCATATGATGAATATTGCAGTCTATTAAATGGTGTCACTAACCTCATAGGCTTTAAATTAAGCAAGCGGCCTGCAAGAAAATTGAATTTGATGGCTTAAACTACTAAGCTTCTGACATAATTTATGTGAATGCAAAATAGACACATAAACTTAGAAGATAATACACCCATAATTACCAGTTGGGCTCATGTGACAGATATTGCGGATCTTCCCACATACTCCTGAATGAAACACAATCTGCTAAACATAACTGAATTAAATTTGTAACAATCTTCTCAGGAAATGTTATTTATTAAGTACCCCAAGCCTCTACACAGCAAAGACTTAAATTGATGTAATATGAACCAAAGGAGCATGTATTTCCTCAAAGTAAGTACAAAAGTATACCATCCTGGTTAAATATGGAACTCAAACAAGAATCACTATAGAAAAAGAGAACCAAATCTCTACACTAGTAGCATTTTTAGGTTGTCATGCTAATAAAGTGAAATTTATGAATAGAATAGAAGGTCCAAAATAGTTTTATTGTAGAGAAGAAATGCATATCCTCAAATTGAAATTAATCTATGATCCTCCATCGTGACGAGGCAAACAGATATATTTATTGAGGTCTTGAAGAAAGCCTATTAAATTAGTGGTCTCTGGTGAACAGAGCAGGCAGTACAAAGCTACATATCAATGGGAAATGCCGTACTTCACTCACTTCAATTCAGAAAAACAATCCTCATGCTACCATATTGGAGAAATTGAACAATGATATCTGAAGCCATTGCATTTTGAACATACGGATGAGACCCAGTAATTAAAATTAATGACATTATTGAGACAAGAACAACGATGGCCCATTTCATTTTAAATCAAGAAGAATAAAAAAGTCATAGATGGAGAAATTATTTATTTACCAAAAAAAAAAAAATGCAGTTAGACAATGATGATTTATTGTTATTGAATAAACATGCAAGTCTATCTGGTTAAGAAACAAGATAATTTCAAATACCATTACAATCATTTTGCCCAATTAGAAAGTCGCCCAGGACCCAATAATTACACATTTATATGAATTTTGAAAATAATGGTTATATATGTTCTGTATGACCTAAAAATATCATGTGAGCAATCATTTTATCTTATAGAAAGTTAAAAAGGTTAAGAGATTAAAAGAACAAAAGAAAAATACCTCATTCTCCACAATGGAAGAAACTCTCCTAGGAACAGCCGACCCGGGCCGTATTGTCTGCACTGACTGACCTAGCAACTGACATAAATGTAGAAATATCAGGCTCCATCTCTACTACAATTCATGGATGCACATATACATACATAACCAAATTGCAATATCATCATAAGAGACTGATAAGATAGAGTTCTCACCAAAGAAGAGGGGCTGCCAGAAGCAACCCTTCGCCTTATAACACCAAACATATCTACGCAATCACAGCTATCTCAAATCTGAATTCTTAATTCACGAGTTCCACAACACGATTATTAGAATAAACATAAAACAAAACGGAAAATGAATGTAAAAATGACATCAATGGAGCATTCGATCCATTTAATCACAGAAAATTTTAAAAAACCGAATCAATTATGATGTCTCAATCACAGTTGCAACTGAGCCAGACGTAGATTTGAATCTCGGAGATTTCAATCTTCGTAGAAACAATACAGAGAATCGTTCATCTCAGTGATAGATTTTTTTCAGCAACTAAACAGAATAAGCGTGAGAGAAACGCAAAGCATACAGTGATTGAATGGAGGCTTCACCTGATCAACGAACCCAGAGAATTTGAAGACGCAACAGATCAGATGGACTGAAAGAGAGGATCGCCGCCAACAAGTACTCAAGGACTTACTTTTCCATGTTTTCTGGTTTTTTTTTTTAATTATTTTCGAAAAGTCAAAGTACACGTGTTTTCATATCAGCTGGCTTGGTTTCTGAAGTGCTGACTTGTTGCAGTTCCGAATTTTAACAGTGAAAATTTATATTTTCACCTCTTATTTTGCCGATTGCTTAAATTTTGTCACCAAAATTTATTTGAATATTTTTTTCTCTCTTATTTATAAAATTGATGAAATATTGGACTTAGCTGTAACGTCATCTACATAATATTACTTCTATTTCTACAATTACATTATCCATATTTATAATTAAATTTTATTATGAAATTCACTGCATTATTCGATGTGTAAAACTTATGTTCAAAAATAAAAATGAATTTATATTTTTTATTTATATCTGTGAGACGCATGCACTCATAAAATAGTGACCTCCACAGCATGGGTCTGCAAAAAATAGTGACATGCTGAAAAGCAAATTATATGTTTGTTGATTAAACAATCAAATCAAATGTCATTTTAATTTAAAATTAGATCAACGCGAGTTAAATTTTTTATTTAAAAAAGAAAAAATAAACAATTTATTCATTTATAGTATGTTTTGAATTTATTTTATTTACATAAAATATTTTTATATTAAAAAATAAAATTTACATATTTTTATTAGATAATTTTTTCTTATCCAGTAAAGCCAAGAAATTAAAGTAAGTAACCAAAGTTATGGTAAATAAGGTTTATAGTCCATCCATAAAGTAACATTTTAGATCATAACTGAAATTTAAAAATATATTACTAAATCTATCTTTACACAATCTTATTGCATTGATTTTGTGACTTTAATTAAAATATAAAAAAGATCACATAATAAAAACATAAAATTTATCTATTTTTAATAAAAAAAATAATTGAAATGAATAAAATGTTAACAAAAAAAAATAGCATGCAAGTGAATTTTGATATTTTAGACATAAATAAATAAAGTAAATTTGAGATATATTATGAGTGAATAAATTGCGTGATTTAATTGTTGAGGGAGAGTTACTCGCTTGAAAACTAAATCCCCCTGCCCCTTTAATTAACCATCTACAATTTTTCTATACATACAACTTCTTTTGAATCTTTTGGTTTGTCACCAAATGAAACAACATTCACTCCAACTTGGCAGTATCTTTCGCTCATATGCAAGTTGCAACAAGGAAATAAGCATATATAACATCTTTAAAATATTTTGAGGGGTGTTTGGTTTATCCTGTAAAAATGAAAAGGGAAATGAAATCAAATAAAAATGAGTAAAGATATCAATTGTTACTTTTTGGTTTGTTTGGTTTAGTCAGGAAATGAAATTATACTATTTGTGATCTCCTTTCTTATTGTTTGTTTGGTTGGTTGGGGGTCAATAGTAATCAATGGTAGTAGGTGATGGTTAACGATGGTCAATGATGTTAAGTGGTGGTAGATGATAGTCAACGACAACAGATAGTGGTAGATGGTGAACAATAATAATAGGTGGTAGTAGACAGTGGTCAACAGCGCTGGATAATGATAGGTGGTGGTTAATAGTAAAACATAGTCGTGGACGGTGGTTAGCAATTGTATATGGTGGTCAATGACAAAAAATGATAATGGGTAGTGGTCAATAATTACAGATGATAGTGAGTAGTAGTCAACAGTAATATATAGTAGATGGTGGTGAGTGGTGGTCAATAATGATACCTAGTGGTATTAGGCAGTAATCAACGCAGAAGGTGGTGGTAGGGGTGGTGGAAAAGAGATAAGTATTTTTTATTTTTAGTGGATAACATCCTCTGAAATCTTAGATGGCAAGAGTTTCAAATAGGGAAAGTTTATTAAAGTTAAGTAATTATAACAAATTCTACTACATGTGAACCAAATACTGAGTAAGATAATTAGTTTTTTTTTTAAATTTTGTCACTTGTTCTTTAAAATTCTCCAACTAAATGCTCCCTTAATTTTTTTTTTATCAGTTTATGAGGTTTTAGAACTGAAAACAAACATAATAAAGATGTTGTAATTAGACAAATTATGCTCTGAGGGGCTAAAGTTGGGGAAATCATCAAAGTTTTCCTATGTTTTTGAATTTTTCTTTAAAAATTTTTATATACTTCTTTGAAAATTAAAATATGTTTGTCAAAATTTTTAATAAATTATATTTTATTTTCTCAGAATATAAATAAAACTTTATAGTACCTTCCCATCATTAGATATATAAATTGCCAAAAGATAAGTTTAAAATATATATCTTGAGTCATGAGTGAATAATATTTAAAAGAATTCAAGAGCACCATAGATTCTAAGAGGAAAAGCAATTTGATATTTTCTTTTTGAACCTTAACTATATGTTTGTGTTGGAATACTTTTATAAAATTAATAACATTAATAAGTTTTCATTGGTTTAAATAACATCTTATTTACTTTTATACTTAAAACATAAATCATTATTTGCAGTGATAACAATGGTTTAGTTTTTATGTTTTGATAAAAAAAAAAACTTTAAATACTTAATAGTCAAATATTTTTATATTATGAAAGGAATTTGCCTCAATTTAAACCCTAAGGTTTTTATGTTACAAAAGTTTTAATTGGCTTTAAACATAAAATAGACAAAGACTGAAAGGGATTTTAATGGAAGGTAGCAAATAGTCTGTTTCTCTCTCTCTCTCTCTCTCTCTTTGATGCTTGAAACAAACTGGAACATAAGGACATCAAATAGCCATCAAATTTTTATCTTTAATGAACAAAATATATAATACTTACTTTAAGGCTTTAATATATTGTTATTTCATTTTAACATCTAATTCTTTTTCATGCTTATGTAAACCTCTGCACTTTCACTTCTTAAAAAAAAAAAAAAAACACTTTCTTACTTTCTCTTTTGTTAACTTTCTGCAAACATATTATTCTTGCTGGGCAAAAAAAAGTGTTGGGGCAAGGACTCTATCTCACATGTTGTATAGGAATATGTGTGATGAAACTAATGATAGCTTAAATTGTTATATCTTGACTCCTAGGGGAAAACGTGTCAAGGCCGTATGCACCAATTAAGGGAAAAACTCCCGAGGTGACATGAAATCGCTTTAAAGAAAGTGACAACATACCTCAACTTATTGTCATTGACTTTAATTTCTTCTCCTGTAATTTTATTGTGTATTTTGATCAATTTCTGTGTATTTCTCCAACAATTTTAAGGCAACCTATCACCTATGAAGCCCACTATTAAAGTGAAGAATGGACGAGTTGTTAGTGATTTGAACAAACCTTTACTTTTCAAAGGAGTCACTTTAAGAGATGGCAAGTAAAAATGCTATTCTACCTAAATTTACTCATTGTCTCCCATGTATTCATTAAGAAAAAAATCCCAAGAAAAAATTAACTACTAATATGAGCAAAGAAGAAGAGAATCAACACCTTAAGAAAATTGCAAAATAGGAGAAAAATGGGTACAATTGTTGCTAGTATTTATTGAATAGTCTTTTTGATGAATTTTATGACTATTATGATCATACTTACTCCACTGTAAAGAAAATTTAGAAAGTTTTATAGATAAAATATGATAGTGATGAGGTCAAGGAAAAAAAGCACGCATCAAGTTGCTTTTTCTATTAACAAATGGATACTAAACTAGTGGTAGACCATACACAATAATTCCAAATGATCGCACATGAAGTGAGATCCGAAGAAATTTTAATTGAAGACTATCTTTTGGTAACTATAATTGTTGATAAGCTTTCACCATCATGGAAAGAATTCCAAGGGACTTTATGTCACAAACAAAAAGAAACATCGTTGGAGAGTTTCATTACACAGATTCATGTTGAAAAAGAAAGAAGAAGCCAAGATATTATCTTCTCTCAAAACAATAATGATTATTCTACCATAAAGGTAAATGTTCTTAGATCTAATGATAACTTATGCAATACTCAAAATTTGAAGAAGAATGCAAAATTAAAACCTACAAAGGAAAGTTATAAAAATATCAAACAAAAATCATTTTTCAAAAGAAAGGAACACCCCATAAAGCAGCCCAAAATTCTAATGAAGAAAGTTTTGTGTGTGGAAAAACTAGCTATATTGCAAGGTTTATAAATTCTGGAAACATGTGCCTCTAGCACAAGCTAATGTCACCAAGGAGCTATTTGTGGCGATGATTACAAAAATTAATTCCTTTGGCAGCTCTAAAGGTTAGTGGGAAGATTCTTGTGCATGAGAAAAGATCTTACTTCTTTCTTTTAAATAAGATTGACTTCAAATAGGTCATTGAGTCTAATAATTATGTATTGTGGGCAAAGGTTCTTGTCATGGTATATTTAAGTTAAATGTTGATTTGAATGAAAATGCATCAATTTCATTTTACATGATTTCTTCTATTAATTTGTAGTATTAATGTTTTTGTCATATTAATCATGAATATGTGTAGAGAATGATTAGCTCAGGAATTATTCCCAAATTGGATAAGAATTTTGAAAAATGTGAATTTTGTTACACAACAAAAATTCCTAAATTTTTTTTCATAAAAGTGTCAAAAGATATTATGAAATATTAGATTTAATTCATTCAGATTTTTATGAATTTGAAGAAATTTCAATACTTGATGGAAATAGATATTTTATTATTTTAATAAACAATTTTTTAAAATATAAATGAAGCTTTGAAAAATTCAAAGTATTTCTAAATGAAATTGAAAATACTTTTGAAAGGAAAATAAAATATTTACATAATAATAGAAATAGAGAATATCTATCTTTAAAATTTGAAACTTTTATCCAATCATCGGAGATAATTCATGAATTTACCCCTTTTTATTGTCCTACATCTAATGGCATCATTGAAAGAAAAAAAATAAAGCATTGATTAATTTAATTAATATCTTGCTTGTTCCTTTTCATTTTTTGAATGAAGAGTTTTGTGTACTAATTATGTGTTTAATAGAATATCTTATGAAAATTGCAATCATACTCTATTTGAATTATGGAATGGACATAAACATAACTTAAATTATTTTTTGAGTTTAGGGTGTTCGAAATATGTAAAAATTGTTAACTTGAAATGAGTTAGGTGTTCAAGCTTTTACGTGTGTTTTTATTGGATATTATTTGAATAGTCCTACTTACAAATTTTGTGATCTTGATAATCATGTTATAATCAAATCAGTTAATGTTATTTTTCATGAGAATAAATTTTTGATTAATTTAATTAGAAATAATACGAGTCAATGAAATCTTTTAAATCCTAATTCTTCTACTTCTTCATTTATAAACAAAGGACCACTTGATCTTGAACCTAGAAGAAGTAAATGAATTAGAATTGAAAAATATTTAGACTTGAATTTGTTGTTTACAAATATTGAAAAGAATTCTATTTCTTCAAAAGAAGTTTTAGCTTTAACTGATTCAAGTTTATAGAAGTTAAGCTTATTGCTTTAGATGCATGCAACGAGGAGGCTAGCTAGTTAAAAGATTTGTTGAGTGAAACTTTCTTTTAGGAAAAACAAGTAGCAATTATTTTAATTCATTGTGATAATGCTGTTACAATTGGTAGAGTGAAAAACCATAATCATAACTGAAAGTTGAGACATATAAAGAGAAAATATAGTTTGGTAAGATCATTTTGAGCAATGGTACCATTATTGTATCTTATATAAACACAGATAAAAATACTACCAATCCTCTAAGAAAGGCTCTAGTTAGAGACAAAGTTGTAAAAACATTAATAAAGATAGGTCTAAAGCCCAATAGATAAAAACTACCTATAAGGATACCCATCCTAATGATTGGAGATCCTAAGAGTTAAGTTTAAAGGAAAAATGAATCACAAAGTAGTTTGGAGTTTGGATGCATCAAAATAAATAATTGATTGTTATATAAAAAAAAAAATCATCCCCATAATGTGGAGGCATCCTATATGTAACAATTTGGAGGTTGAGTTTAAAAGAAATGCTTTTAATGAAATATGTGACTCTTAAGAGCATGGTACCAACGTTGCATGAACACTTTTGACAAACTTTCACCTATGTGAGTGTTGGAGTGGGATTGCTTCTAATGAGAATTTAAAGGTGAATTCTCTTAAGACACTCATGAATTCAAGATAAAGCATAAGATTGAAATGTGCAAAGTTTAAGAGTTTAAAGTTGACACTGAACCATTGTGTGCACAATACAAACTTGTATTCCCTAAAGAAGTCATCATTCAAGGCTAAAGTCCACTGCTGATGCTACACCAAATGTTGTAGAATTGCTTGATGAAAGTTCAAGACAATATTACTTTTATAAAGCATAATAGTTTATCTTTCTCCATAAAAAATAAATAAAAAATCTCTTTTTTATAAAAGTAAGTGGACAATTATTGAAATATTTTTATAAAATTCATAATATTGATAAGTTTTAATTGGTTTAAATAACATTTATTTATTTTATATTTAAAACTGAAATCATTATTTGTAGCAATTAGGATCAAGGTTGTTAGAATCATGATCTCGCTTAGGATTAGAAGGGAAGGCTAGGATCATAAGATCCTATCCCCAAGCTCTTTGTGTATTTTATATACCCTTTATGAGAAAAAATAAAGTTTCAGATTATTTAAATGTACATATATAATTAAATCACACACATTTTCATAGGTTAGAAGGATCCAACTTTTAAACAAACAATAATATTGAAAAGTCATGGTGTGACAACAATTTAATAAAATTCATGATTTTCAATATGTTAAGTAGCCTCTTTTTCATCCTCATTTGGTTATACTTCTTCCAAGTGCATGCTTTTATCCTCATTTGGCTCCATAAGAGTTGCACCACATGGTTGAAGTTTTTATGTCCTTCATCATCAAAGCAACATAAGGTGTCTGGAAAATGGTCTTCATTTTCTCCATTAGCATTTCTCCTATAGCCTTGTAATTTGTAGCATTATCAGTGATCACTTGTATAACATTCTCCTCATTTACTTTTTCCAACATTGTCATCAAGCACCTTAGATACCTTATCAGCTATTTTTGAAAAATAAAATGTATCAAGTGAAGATAAAAAGAATGTTCCCTTTAGGCGATTGACAAGAAAATTGCATTTGGATCACCTTTTTTGTTTGTCCAACCATCTGACATAATAGAGCAACCTTTTTTTTTTCCATTGCTCTTTATGTTCCTTAACCAACTTCATAGTATGGGGCAACCTTTTGATTAAGGTATTTTTTTTCTTAATCTCATGGTAAGAAGGAGACTTCAACCTAATTTCATATTTTCCAATCAATTGATACATCTTTACAAATCCTAGATTTTTCATACAATTTAATGGAATAGCACTAGCTTAGGAAAACTTCGATACTTGTTGACAAACTTCTTCCTTGAAATCTTTTTTGAAGATTTGATTAATTGTAGATTAAGTTTTTCATACACTAGGAGTCAGTTTTTTTTTTTTTTCAAAAGTAATCATTTTTTAACATTTTCATTACCTATTCCAACAATTGCATTACTCTTAACATTATTACTATTATTATAACTTTCAAAGAATCCTTGTTGTTTCTTATATGTAATTTCCATTGACTTTGATATATATTCCATCATTTTAATCTTAACATCATCTAGCACATTTAGACTAGAACATGTATCCATATGACTACTAACTAGATGATGTTTTAGTCTATAAATACTCTTACTCATTATTTTATCATAATATTTGGATCTAACTTTTCTAATACTTTCATTAACTTTAAAACAATATTCCAAACCCACATCACTCCTAATTTTAGCATCCTTTTTTGTTTTCAAATTAGGCCTTCAATTAGAGGAAGCCATCTACAAAATTTTCACTATATATAAAGAATTAATTTAACATCCGTACAAAAATTTTCAATCATTATAAATCTATAAAAAATTAATTTACTATAAAATACAAAAATTTAAATCATTATAAATAATTAATTCACTACAAAAAAAAAAGAGGATAACCTACACATTTGTTGATCATTTTTGGAAACTGGACAGACATCACAAAATACAAAAGTCATTTTACACTAGTGAAATGGTTTGACTTTTAAATTATAAAAATTAAAGTTCCTTTAATTAAAAAAAAATTATACATCATTATCACTTATTAGTAATAATCCACTTCTTTAAGATGGAGATCAATATCATCCAAAAAGTTGTTATGCAACTTAGCTCACCAAAAATTACTATCACTCATCTTTATTGAAATCAACATTGTTGTTGCATAGCCAAGACCAAAGCATCAAGTCCTTTTAGTTGCAAAGCAAACTTGTAGCAAGAAATGATGATTGTTGAAGGATGTTGAAGGGAAACACAAGTGAGGGATTTAATTTCAATTTAGTTTCTTTTATTTTTCAAGTAAAAAATAAAAAAAAATTAGTCCAATTTGAGAAAAGCCCAGAGGCCCATTGCCTTCCCAACTGGGTTGTGTAACTTAGTAGGATAATGCGATCTCATCGATTGCACCAATCCTCTACTCTAAGTACAATGATCCCACCAAAAAGCAAAGCAGCAAGAAAGGTAGTATTAAATGGGGCTGGAATCATAAAATCATGGGATCCTCTAAGTAGGATCATGATTCTGACAACCTTGATAATAATTGTTTAACTATTATGTTTTGATTAAACAAAAAGGCTTTAAATACTTAATAGTCATATATTTGTATATTATAAAAGAAATTTGTCTCAACTAAAAGGCTAAAGCCTTTAACATTTCAAAAGTTTTAATTAGCTTTAAAAATTAAAATAGACAAAGAACAAAAGGGATTTTAATAGGAGATAGCAAACAATTTGCTTTTATTTCTCTCTAACATATGAAACAAATTGAAATGCAAAGAGAATCAAATAGCCATCAAGTTTTTGTCTTTAACAAACAAAACATATGAAACTTACTTTGAGTCTTTAATTTGTTTTAATTCATTTTAACATATAGGTTTTTTTTCATGTCTATATAAAACCCCACGCTTTCACTTCTTGATTAAAAAAACTATCTTGTCTTCTCTCTTGCTAATTTCCTGTAAACACATTATTCATGTTGGGCAAAGAAAGGTGTTGGGAGAAGGACTCCATTTCACATTTTGTGTAGGAATACGTAGGATAAAATTAATGGTAGCTTAAGTTGTTGTATCATGGGGCAAGCATGTTAAGGCAATCTGCATCAGTAAGGGAAGAAACTCCAATGGTAATGCAAAATCACTTTAAAGAAAGTAACAACGCGCATTAACTCATTTTAATTTCTTTTGTTGTATTTTTTATTTAATATTCTATTATGTATTTTAATCAATTTATGTGTATTTCTCTAACAGTTTGCACATAGAGAAAGGAGCCTCACAAACTATTTTAGAAAATATGTTATGTGTGTGAAAGGAGAAATAGAAGAAAAGCCATTTATGTAATCTTAAAAAGACTCTTTATATTATTACTACCATATGGCATTTTGTGGAAGATTTTTTTCCCGCCTTTATTTGTCCTCATTTTTTTTATTAGTTTTTTCCTTTCCAACATTCGTTGATGGTAGTTTTAAAATTTACAAATTCATTGAATTTTTTCGATGATTCTTCTCTAAATCATTTAACTTGATCTGAAATTAAGTTTTGTTAGTTATGAAACTATGATAATTTTTATTTTTGTTTTTATTTTTTTTTGCAATCCCTTCATTTTTAATCTATTTATTGATGGTGGTTTTGAAATTTATAACTTCACTTAATTTTCTTAATAGTTATTCTTTAAATCATTTAACCTGATATAAAATCATATTTTTTTTTGTTATAGGACTCTGATAATTTTTATTTTTTTGCAATCCATCATTTTGAAACTATTCGTTGATGAAAGTTTTAAAATTTACAAATTCATTCAATTTTCTTAATGGTTTTTCTCTAAATCATTCAACCTTATCTGGAATCAAGTTTTATTTGTTTTGGGATTATGATAATTTTTATTTTTTTATTCTTTCATTTTTAATCTATTCATTTTTTTTGTGGATTTGAAATTTACAAATTTGTTCAATTCTCAATGGTTCTATTTTCTCAGTAGTTCTTCTCTTGACCATTCAACTTGATTTGAAATTAAGTTTTATCTATTTTGGAACTCTGATAATTTTTAATTATTTTGTATTCCTTCATTTTAAATCTAGTTGTCATTCACTGTAGCTATAGGTGGAATACTTTGGGTTTAGGGTTAACATATTCAGATATATGATTATTATTGAAAGAGGTTAAGGTTATATGTATGTCAATTTTTTTTAAGATATCTTATCCTATTTTGAATATTTTTATGATATTTATGAAAATTATTCAAGTTATGCATTTTGCTTTTGCTTCTATGACTCATAAATTTCAATCGTAAGATATGTTTCATACACAAATTTGGATAACATAGCTAAATTTTAATTTATCATATATTTTTTTTGCTAATTGTTAATTGACATGCTCATAACTTATAGAGCAAAATACTTTGGCCTTCCTTGGATATAGACTTAATTACACACATTTCCCTTCTAGTTTAGAAACCTACATATTAATCCACTTAATTGTTGTCATAACCCAAAACCTTAGTCATAATCAGCGTGAATATTAACCCTTGTTGTTGATAATCACTAGTCTTTTCACTCTTATATCTATTTGTAATAATCTCCATATTCCCTAATTGATTACTTGTATCTCATTAATTATCTCAAAAATAATAACTAAAAGGGGAAAGACAATCACTTGTAAATAAACATATTTCGTAATTTACATTGGCTTCGCCCAATAGGCACACACCAGGCTTGATACATGGGTTTATAGTTTACATAGAGTTTCAAAAGAAATGTGTCTCCTGAAAATCCTACCTTATGTCCTTTCCCAAATAGGGCAATCAAAAGAAGTTAAATTAACCTATGTCTATCATCACCTTAAAAGCACAGGTTAATGTAACTAAGGTTGCCTTTCTATTTACAATTTTTCAACAGTCAGCAAAATATCAGATTTGATGGTACATCTCTATGGGTCAAACTATCTTAGGGCTATCATGAGAAGGATATCGGGTGGCTCCATGGGAATGATCTTCATCTCATGGAGTACCTCATAGCCTACCAAATTCAAAATAATGATATAATAGACTCTAATCTTGCAGACTCCTAACGAACTCATAATAGTGGCGAAGAAGGTGTCAGATATGATTTCCATGGGATCACTATTCATGTATATTTTTTAGCAAGTGGAATGATTACTATATCTTGAGATTCTGAAAAAAAAAAAGGGATCCATAGAAAAGTGAGTCTAGGGTTAAGTGAGATAATACATATCAAACTTATGAATTCATCTAACTAAGACCACATACATATATATATATATATATAAACATTAACATTATATCCAAGCAATTATTTATTATCCTTATATTATCAAATTTTAAGGACCTCCGAGCAATTTTATATCTCATTGTTCATAGAATGTTATGCTGAATCAGAGTTCTCAAGGCCTTAGGCTGTCATTCATTTCCATCATGTTATTCAATATCATCATATCACATTTCAATGTTTCATATAATGACAAGCAAGTAAAGCAAAATGCATAAATATAGTAAATCTCTTTGTTACTTCGATTTAACCTTATCCTACATAGTCCTAACTTTATCCCTCCAAGCCAGCCTTATTCCACTCATTATATTAGAATGAACAGATTTAGGATATAGTTCATTATTCCCTATCACAATCTATCATTCACATTTCAAGTCTTATAAGGACTTCAAGTATTCAAAGATATCAATTTCATAATAGATACATCATCAAGTTCACACCAACAGATTCATCATTTATAATATCTTATTCCAATCTAAATCTTATGAAAAGTACTAGACATTAAGCAATATATATCTCCTAATAACTATATCACAACATTCTTATTTAGCCATAACAATAATCACATAAGTTACATTTTATTGCAAATGCACTATATATTCTTTGTCTCGTCATATGACTATTATAATTAACTTCATACCGATATATAACCAATTGTTAAATTCAATAATATTATATTATAAATACCTATTCAATATTTCTTAGTTATTATACTCATTTTAGTAAGGTTTACATAAGATTAAATTAAGGAGATAGGAACTATTTCTGAAAGAAGTGAAATTAGGCTAAAAATATGGAAATTTCTAAAGATGCGATCAAAATCATAAGTGGAATCATTGAAGAAATTCAAGTAGAATTACTATTAGGATCGAGGGGTTTAAGTATGAAAGATTCAATTCGACTTAAAGGGGAAACAACTAAAAATGTATATCTGCTCACTAAAATGTGCAACCATTTGGGAAATCCAACTACAAACGCGATCAGAATCATGATGGGGATCAAAGAACAAGGTAGGAAGATTTGATTCAAATCACAAAGATCTAGTTCAAATTTTGATTTGGATAGTAAGAACAAAATTGCTAAGTTTTTACGAGCATGATCATCAATCTAGTTCAAAAGTTGTGATTTGACTCGCACGAGTAGGAATTTACATGACAACAATAGAAAAACAGGGGAAGTGACTTCCAATTCCATATTACACCATAGGATCTCAACATAACATGTTTTAAGAACTTAAACAAGTTCAAAACTCAGCTATTTCAATAGAAAACTAGCCATTAAAACCATTAAATGCATTTAATCTCAACTTTAGCATAAAATCACCAAAAAACCCATTTTTTCAACTTGCACCAATAATTAATAGATCACAAGCATTAAGCACTCTATAATTCATAAGAATGGTAAGAGTTATTTATAGGTGAGTTATAAACACAAGATTACTATTGATCCTACTAAAAGTCTTCAATACTTTTCATAAACAAAAAGAAGAGTATATAAGCTTCTTAGCTATTGTCAGGTTTTTCTTTTAGCAAATAATTATATCCATTTGATTATGGTTTCATGACACATAAATGAGCTAAATCTACAAGATTCAAGCCTTAAAACTTTAGAAAAATCACATGGGTTCTTGTAACATAAATAATGAATGTAAACTTCAAAAATTTAGATATTAAGTTATACTTAGTGAATCCATGTGGTTTTGATGTTAAATTAAAGAGAAAAAAGAGAGGATTCAACTATAAAAATAAGATAAATTAATCAGAAGAAATGAATAATTTACTTGAGGAGAGAGAGTGAGTGTAGAGAGAAAAACTAAAACTTGTAGGAAAATATGGATTGCATGTATTGCAACTAGAAAAGGCCAAAGAAGAAGAAGAAGAAGAAGAAGCCGACTGAGGGAAGGCAAAATGGGAAAGAAAAAGTCAAATTCTCAACTTTGACTTCAATTGCAATATTTCCCCTTTTAACATTTTTCCTTATTTTCTTCACTTTAAGCCTAAAATTAACATACTCACCGATTGCCAGCGACCATAAAACTTTATCACAAATTAGCTAAATTAATTGCCTTTGTAATGACTGTAATTTTATCCTTGCTAGGTTGCCATAGCCCTAATTTCGATCTTTTCGAAGTTTTATGAATATTAAATCTTGAAAATATGAATTTAATTTTTTGGGCATCCAAAATAGAAACTTCAGTTATCTGAAAATTTCTAAAATTTATATAATCTATTTCTAATATGTCTGAACTCATCATAGCCCCAATTTATAGTTTTAAAATTCTCAAAAATTTAAAATTCACCCTTTCCAAAATTTTTCGAAAAGTCATTTTATTATTGAAATAAATTTTGAAAAATTCGGGGTATCACAATTCTCTCCCTTAAAAGAATTTGTCCTCAAACTCTGGATGGCGATAGTAATTTGACTAGAATAATCAACAATTGTAAACAATACTTTCTAAATAATTATTATATTCATCTCTTACTAAATAATCTAGGATATTTTTCTCGTATATCAATTTCTAATTCCCATGCGGCCTCTAGTTCATCATGCCATCCCCATGTTACTTTAACCATCGAAACTTCTCTGGATCTTAGCTTTTGAACTTGTCCATCGAGAACAACTATTGGTTGCTCCTCATAGGTCAATTCGGTGTCTAATTGGACTGGTTTTCCCTTAATAATATGAGATTTGTCTGGAACATATTTCCTCAGCACGGAAACATGGAATACCGAGTAGGTTCCTTACATTTTAGATGCAATTTTAGTTGATATATCATGGCTCCCATGCGTTTGGAAATTCGAAATGGGTCAATACATCTTGGTGCCAACTTTCCTTTCTTACTAAATTGCATGACTTCTTTTATTGAGAATACTTTGAGGAAAACTCAATTGTTAATCTCAAACTTTAATTCCCTTCTTCTTTTATTCAAATATGATTTTTGTCAATCTCGAGCCTCCTTCATCCTATCGTGGATCAATTGCACTTTTTTCATAGCATCTGCTATAAGGTTTGAACCTAATATCCTTGCCTCACCAGGCTCAAACCAACCAATCATAGACCTATTTCTCCTTCCATACAACGCTTCAAACGGTGCCATTTAAATACTAGCTTGGTAACTATTGTTGTAAGTAAATTCAATAAGTGACAAATAATTTTCCCAACTTCCCATATACTCTATTATGCATGCTCAGAGATGGCCTCTAAAATCTAGATCATTCATTCTGATTGGCCATCAGTCTATAGATGAAAAATAGTACTAAACTGTAATTAAGTACCAAATGCTTGCTAGAATAATTGCCAAAAAAGGAAGTAAATTAAGTATCACAATTGGAGATAATCATCAGCAGCACAACATGTAAAGGAACTATCTGGTCAAGATAAATCTGCACATATTGAGTAGTCGAATAAGTCATCTTGATAGGTAAGAAATGGACCGATTTAGTTAAGGGACTAGTGATGACCCAAATTGAATCATAACCCTTCAGTGACTTTGGCAAACCAATTAAGAAGTCCATTGTAATACTATCCTATTTCCATTTTAGAATCTTAATAGATTGATGTAACCCTGCTAGACATTGATGTTCCACCTTCACTTGTTGGCACGTAAAGGCATTTAGTCACATAATCAAGCACATCTTGCTTCATCCCTTCTCACTAGAACATTTCTTTCAGGTCATGATACATTTTAGACACTGCTGTATTGTATATGAGGAATTATTAGCTTGGTGCAACAAATCATTATGAATATTCGAAGGAACCCCTAATCATCCTATAATTTTAAGCATACTTGCCTCGTAGACTGCAATTTTTAAGTTAGCTCTGCTTTTGCCTTTTGTCTAAGAATAACATTTTGTAGGTCCTATTTTTGAGCTTCTTTGACATGATCGATCATTATCGATTATATCATCATGTGGGTCAAAATCAAGGTTTGATCTGGAACTTCTAGTTGCACTCCCAACTCTGCCAATTATGGATAGAAACACATTAACTTTTCCTCTCTAGAAAAAAAAGATAAGTCAATTCACCCATCAATTTATGACTTAATGTATCTACCACTACGTTTGCCTTTCTGGAATGATACAATATTGAACACTCATAATCTTGTACTAATTCCACCTATCTCGACTGTTGAAGATTAAGATCTTTTTATTCAAAAATGTATTTCATGTTTCTTCATAGGATAATTCTACTTATGTTTCTCCAATTGTCATGATGTATAGGTGATGACTCTTCCATTTTGCATCAATACATATCCCAGTCCAATTCGGTAAGCATCATAATACACTACATAATCACCCATCCCAGAAGACAATGCGAGCACTAGGGCTATCATCAAGCATCTCTTTAGCTTTTAGAAGCTTTTTTCACAAGTAGGAATCTAGTTAAATTGTACCCCCTTTCTAAGTAAGCTTGGTCAATGGAGTAGATATCTTAGAGAAATCTCTCACAAACTTTTGGTAATACCCAGCTAACCCCAAGAAACTTTGAATCTCTGTGATCATCATAGGTCTAGGCTAATTCTCTGCAGCTTTTATTTTCTGAAGATCAATTTGTATCCCTTCTTGTGACACTATGTGACCAGGAAATTTAACACTGGTCATCCAAAACTCACATTTAAAAAATTTCACATAAAGCCTATGCTCTCATAGAGTTTGTAACATAATCCTTAAGTGTTGGTTATGCTCCTCCTTATTTTTAGAATATATCAAAATATCATCAATAAACACAACCACAAATTTATCTAGAAAGGATATGAAAATTTGATTCATTAGGGTCATAAAAGTAGTTGGAGCATTAGTTAACCCAAACGACATTACAAGGAACTTGTAGTGTCTATAACTTGAATGAAAAGCATTCTTAAGTACATCTTCCTCGTGAATCTTCAACTGGTGATAATCTAATCTCAAATCTATTTTTGAGAAATAAATTGATCGTTGCAATTGATTGAATAAATCATCAATATGAGGGAGAGGATATTTGTTCTTGATAGTCACCTTATTCAATTTACGGTAATCAATACACAACAGTAATGTTCCATCCTTCTTTTTCACAAAGAGCATGAGTGCTCCCCATGGCAAAACACTTAGACAAATAAAGCCCCTATCAATTCTTCAGCCCTTTCAATTCCATTGGCACCATACAATAAGGAGGAATAGAAATAGGTTCTATGCCAGGCACAAGCTTACAATTTCCCGATCCAGTGGTAACTGAGGTAATTTATCTAGAAACATATCGAGAAATTCTCATATCATCGGAACCTTACTTGAATTTGGAACAATTTGATCTAGGTTCCGTGCCATTGTTAGATAAACTATACACCTATTATTCAACAACTTGCAAGCTCATATGTTTGAAATCAAACCAGTGATCTTAGCTAATTATTCTCCTTGGAAGACTACTAGAGAAGATTCATCAAGGGTCATTGTTTTATCAAAATAGTTCATACATGCATGGTACTGAGACAACTAATCTATACCTAGGATTACATCTGTCACGCCCCAATCCCAGGCATGTGACCGGCGTAGAAGGTCACCATCAAGAACCCCTTTCCTTCAGGAAACCCCCTACAAGCCTTACCATGCAACCATGACAACATACCAATGCATATAAATATCCTTAATAAT